>VDFB02290619.1:0-21178 GCA_007258455.2 Sequoia sempervirens | reverse complement strand
ATGTCCACTGCATGTCCCAAGGTTTGTGTCTCTTTCTAAAATTTTGACTCTACATTTTTAGAATTAGAATGCTCTAAAGCACCAATAGGCATCTCCTCTTTATCTTTATGTCCTTTAGGGACCTCAAAGGTTTTCTTACTAAGTTGCTTGTTTTCCTTTAAAAGCAGATGATCCCAAGCCCTCCATCCCAAATTTCCAACCCAATAACAGAAAGGTCTGGGTTCAAAAACCAAGGGTGACCTAAGAACACCCCATTCTATGTGAATCTCCATCTCTTTCCACATAGGGCAACTTGGTGAAATCTCCACATAGATTCGCACATAGGTGCTAATACCATCTTCATCTGTCCATTCCTCCACGCACAGATACTTTCCCAATTATCACCAATTTCTGCAAGAATGTTTTTATGCCAAAATTCATAAGGGAGCTTTGAAATTTTATATTAGTCTTGAATATATGTGAGCTGATGCTTAAGCGGATCAAAATCTATCTCCCACTTGTGCATATAGAAACCAAAACCATCCATTAGCCAGATTCCTTCCATAATCTCATATCAGATTGCTCTAGAAGGGCAGAGGACCATAGAAAAACCATTCGCCAAATATTTAAAATACATCTCCGAACCCCACCTACCATGCCACCATCGAATCAGGGAGTCCCAATTCAAATTAGATCCGAACCATTTCATAATAATACTTGACTCCTGCAATCTCTTAATTGAGGGGCCTAACTAGTTAGAACTCATGAAAAAGGTTCTACAATTCACTCGACCAAACTCTGCCTCCACACTGAAAGAACTAAAATTTTGGTCTTTCCTTCTGCCCTTCCAATTTAAAGATTTTGAATTTGAATTGTTCTCCCACCAATTTTCTTCATCCATTCCCCCTTCCCTTTGATGGTAATTTTTCCTTCGCCGCCCAGACCTAATCGCCCGAGGAGAACGAATATTGTCTTTTTCTTTTTCCCCACGAATTTCAGTCTGCTCCCAATGCTGCAGATCATTCGCATTCTGAGCATGTATCAGTTCACCTTCCTCTGACGAAATCTTCCCCGTCCCAAGATCTCTAGAAAAATTTCGCGTTGAAAATGCGCCTCCCTCCATTTCTCCATTCTTCACCCTCTGCTCGACACCCTTCTGCGAATTTTCGCTCCTTGCGCTTTGCTCTACCATTTTTTTTTATTATTCATTTTTATTATAAATAAATGTAAAATGGAAATTTTTATGTATATATATATATTATGATAATATATATATATACACATATATTTTATATATAAATTTGTATGCTGTAATGCTGGGAAATTTTCTGTAAAATAATTTTTGATTTGGGAAAATCGTTGAAAATCGTCGTACGACAAATTTTATTCTCTGTAGGTAGAATTTTTGTTAAATTTTTTTTTATTGAATTTTGGCTGGGGGGCTACCCCCACAACCACCCCCATGGGGAGGCCGTTGTGGAGGCAGTGTCACCCCCACAGGGGAAGGTTGTGTGGCAACCACCCACAGGATGCCCATAACAGGATTGGACCCTGCGTCCCCTGCCAGGGCGAATATGTTGACTTTAAAATGTTTTTTTTTTTTTGATATATATATATATATATTTGTGTGTGTGTGTTTTATAATTTATAAATATATATAAATATATATATATATATATATTATTTATATGTGTATATTTTATTTTCATTTTTAATTGGCAAATATTTGGGTTATATTTAATAATTTGGAATGTAAATTAATTTTATAATTATATATTTAAATATAATTATTTTAAGATTATTTTATTATAATAGATACAAAAGTTGATTTTATAATAAAATGATTTTATTTTAAGAAAATTGATTCTTCTTATTAGTTGTAATTGAGAAAATTTGAAGTAAAGTAATTGGTTTATTTCCTTATTTAAATTGTGAATGGAATTAAACAATTAGGTTTTTTGAATTCCTTAATGTTGCAAATGTAATTTTATTTACCTTGGGTATTTGCAAACAATGTATTATTGAATTATTTGGATTTAGGGAATCCTAAAGTTAGATTAATATGTTGCCTAAAATTGTTCTTTTTAAGTTGTGTTTTCTCTCATTCTTGTAGTTGGGAAAATTGAGTTATTTGTTTATGTAAGACTTCCAGATATGTTTCCTTGAGATGGGGATTGCAACTTATGTTGGTTTAGCTTTGAAATAACTTGGGTAGTGCACATTGTATTTTATCAAGTATGGTCACCTGGTTCTATGAACAGGTTGTGTTGTATATTGTTATTGAGTTGGTATTTGTAATTGGTTATGTGCACCTAGTTTACCCTATGTTAGTGGAATTTATCCCTTAGGTTGTTAATAGGGGAGTGGCTTTTCATGGGGGGTGACACACAAAGTGGTGTCTGGGTAACTCATGAAGAGTTAGATTAATTAGTGATAATTTAATTAAATATGTTAGGGAAAAAGGGTAGTTTAAACACTTAACTTTTGTTAATGCCTTGCTCATGGACTCAAGGGCTAGTATAGACTTGGGATGAGACAAGAAGGCCTATAATGGCAAGATTGATATCTTGTTTCTCTAAAAGAATCGATTCCACATTAGATTGCATGTGGGGCTGGGTTTCGTAAGAGCTCACCAGGGTAACCCAAGATGGGGGCTAGAGCCTAGGAAGATTCACCAGGGTAACCCATGCAACTTTATGATGACACTCCTCCTATGACAACCATTAGTCAGTTTGTTGTATTGTGTAGTTGATCATTGTTATCTGGAAGCATTGTAACTGTAGACACGTCAAATTGACATTATGCATCACATTCACTCATCAAATAAATAAATCAAGTTTATTTATCAATCTCCTAAAGCCATTAGCTTAAATCAAATAAATCAAACTTATCATCAACCTTTTTAATCAAATAAATCAAACATCCATCATAATGCATATTCCATCCTTCTTGATTTAAATAAATCAAATATCTAAGTCAAAGAAGTCAAACTCACCTAGTCATCATTAAACTAACATAATCATCATTAATTTAATCTAATCCTGATTAAATGCTAATCTCACCCACTTGCATTCTCTAGATTTAGCCACTTGCACATATAAATCAATTTATTGATTTATTAAATCCAAGATTTTCCATCAACATGGAATTTATGGGGAATATTCCCTCAACTTTGAATTCAAAGGCAAGTTGATTTGTCCCTCCAACATTGCATTTATTGCTCATTTTCTTGTCCCCCACTCAGCATTTACTCTCAAATTTGAATTCAAATTTTCCCTCTCATGGGAACTCTTCCCAAATCTTGCACAACCATTGGCCTATCACCACTTGACAAGTGGCCTTATCTTATTGGCTTGATCTTTGTCCCACATTGGTCCATTTTCAACACTCTTAGCATTTGAAAATCTATAAAATATAGGCTTCATCTCTTATCAAACCCTTCACCATCTCTCCACAATCTCTTGCAAGGTCACTTTCTTCATTTGAGACTTGATCTTATCCATTTCACTCCATCATATCCATCATCTACACAACTTGATGCAAGGTCATTCTCTTTGAGAACTTATCTTGTCCATTTATCATCTCCATATCCATAGCAATTTCATCACTAGCTTATCAATCAAGGATTGGGAAAGGGTCACTAGCACATGTGACACCAATCGACTATGAGATGAATTTGATTCATGTTGTTTGTATGCTTATTTGGTTTTTCTTGTTGTTTTAATATCTTACATAGCGTATGTAACATGTTTCATTATCTCATAGGGATGTTGAGGATTATTTTGGTTTTAAAATGCTAACCATATGCAGATTTTCACATCCACATTATGCTGCTAGAAGGAGGGTGACCCCCATCACACGTTTTAATCAAGCCTCATTGTTCTTGGTGCAATGTGCATTCATTAATTCTGAAAGTGCTTGCCTTTTTTACGTGACTTGGTGATTTGTTTAAGAAAATATCTTTGCATCAATATCTTTTCCAGCTCCATAAAGCAATAATAATATGTGAAATGGCAGCCATTTTGAGCTGCCCAGTTTAAGAGATAATCAACCAGGTTTTGGTCGAAGGGACTCCAGTAGGTGAGCTAGATCCTTAGAAAGTGTAGGTCCAACAACTTCTTCAAAGTCATGAAGTGTATTTTTTGTTGCAGCTTTTTTTTATCATAGCACGATCTAGATCTAGATTTGTCTTTTGCTACGAGCTGCATAGCTCATTTTAAAAGTTCTTTGCCACTTTCTTCACATTACATAGAAGAATGAGCATGACCATAGGTTTCACTAGTCAAATAATAGACATAGTGCTTATATTATGCAACATCAAAATGACATTTGATTTGTGTAGGTATTTGGGAATCACCATGTAAGTGCGCACCAACTATGAACCATCTCCTCGTCCCTTCATATTTCACCTAATTATTTCTAGTTTTTGGAAAATATTTGTCTAATTTGGGAACTGGCAGATGTTTTCCTTTTGTTTTTTTCTGTAAGAGAGGGCCTTTAATGTCACCACCAAATTTGCCTCTTGGCAAGGGTCTCCAGCATTGCAATAAGTAAGCCCTCATATAAGATAATCATAATTTGTGACATCCCTCTATAGGACAGATGTGAGGGCCTGGTGGATCCACAGCCTGGCGACAGAAAGCAACTTTGTGTGCAGTGCAGTACCCATCCTCTCTGAGAGATTATTGGCCCCTGAGACTTAGACTTCCATCCCCATAAAAGAATAAACTTGAGGGACGCGCCAGGCCTGGCCTTTATTTTCTGAAATGAATGATTGTGATAGAGAGGTCATAGTAGGCAGAACTTTGTCGTTGATTATTACTTCTTACTGATTGAACAATTTACAGAGCATTGTGATGTGTGTAATGTATGAAGGAGTTTCTTTCCTTATGATATTCACATTGTTAAGATAATCAATGCTTACTAAATAATGCACAGGTACTTGATGACAGACAGGAGGAGAACAAGAAAATATCAGAAGCATAAAGCCAGTAAAGGTGCTGCCTAAAGATTTTATTGAAATTAACTTTTACACCTACCATTATATGAATGTCTGTAACCTTTTCCAAAGCTTTCATTTACACACAGGTAGGGAGGATGTTGGAATGATTGGTAAGTTTGTTTTTACACTAGCTAATAGCACGCAGTTGATAGTTTCTCACACCTTTTAAGGTCTGTTTTGCATAGGTCTTGCACTCGTTACACTGTGTCAGAAAACAATAGAACTTGGCTTTACTTTTGACATTTGCATTTAAGCCTTTCAAGTGACCTTTATGTTGTAGCTTTGTACCTAACAAATCCATTTGCTTGAAAGTTATTTTTCAAAGATCTTTATTTGCTATCGTTTAAGATCTCGTCAAAGGAAGTAGCTCGCCGAATTGAAAAAGGTAGAGGATATGTTTAAGATCTATACGTATCTCGCAGTCATTACAAGCCATTAAAGAGCCGCTTTGTCTTGTGACTGGCATATCTCTGACAAGCATTTATGTGACTAGATTTTGATTATACAAGTCATGTCTTAGATATGTGGGGATATTAAACTGTAACAACTATCAATTTTCAAAGCTCTAAAGTGGTGAGGGTTTCTAAAATATCACTTCAATTTATTGCTGCAATGACCATACAGTGGAAGATAGTAAGTTGGACGATTAGCATTAAATAAGAACTTATATGCAAACACAGAAAATACCATGATTAATACTCCTAGCTGATCTTATTGCAATTACTAGTAAATGGTCAAATATGACACAGGAATTAAATGTTGCAGGAATTAGCAAATTATACAACAGTAGCATCTATGTGATTCCATTTATGCATAGATCACTCGCTGGTCAACCCGATTGTGACTAGATTCCACGCGGTAAGCTTTGGTGGCCACAACTATTCATGAAAGCCTAGAAATCATTATAAATTTGCAAGCATTCTGATCTCCATTGGAATAGATCCTGTGAGAGAATTATTTAAAAGTCTGAGTTCCAAGAGATACTGGCAGTTTTGTGTAGAAGTGGGAATTTTTTTTCTCTAATAGCTTGTTGTTTTGTATGTCCAAGACATTGGGGGCAGCCAAATTTTAGCAGGAAGGAAGGTAATCCTCTAGATAATTGATTGCTATCTAGAAATGATGCGAGTAGAATTGTCAATTTTCACTATCGAATCCAGAAACAAAAAAACTAAGTTTTCACTATTCTGCTTCAACTAGTTGTTTATTCATTCTTCTTCTTGTGGTAGGTAAAGAAAACTTGTTTTCTTTTATGATTTACTTACACGCATTGAAGCTCTCATGTCTATTCAAGTGTTGAGATTTGTGCGGAATGTTTTAAAAATTTTAGTTTTTACTTGAATCAGATACAATTTTACTTCACACTGACTCATTAATTGCTTGTAATGAAGTGACCTTTCTTTTGATGATTTAATAGATTCCTTATGAATGCATTCATTGTGTTTGTATTCATTATATCATTGATTGCTTGAAATATCATACTTCTTATTTGTGATAATTTTATTGTTTGCAGGTTGGCATTGGAATTAGGCAAGGAAATCAAATAACAAATAGATTAAATTGGAAAAGTGGGCAGTGAAATTGAAAGAGCATTTTTAAATGCTATCATTTTAATTGTTCAGAGAATTCATTTGCTACTCTTATTTTCTGTTTTAGACCAATTAATTTAGGATTTAAAACCAATCATTGTTTTGATCTTTTATTTTTGGGCTAAAATTGAACATAGGAACTCACTAGATCATTAATGTTTTTTTTCAAAATTGGATTAAAATTCAACTTAGAAACTGACTAGCCTTTTGATTTTGGATCATTAATGGGTGATTTAGATCTTTGTGAAGTTATCATTAAACTTTTATCATACTTCTTATTGATGATAGTTCTGTACTATTTTTACGTTGACGTTGAAATCAAAAGCATTAGAATCAAGCGAAAACAAAGGCAAGAGTATTAAGCATCAAAATTGAAATTCACAAAGTGTTTTTAAACGCTTTAAAGGGCTTCCGTTTTACGCTTTTGTTTTCTGTTTAAGACCAACTAAATCACTGATTTGATCTTTTCAAAGTTGGATTAAAATTGAACATTAGAAACTTACTAGCTTTTCGATTTGGCTAAAATTGAACAAGACAAATTTCACACTTCATCTTGGTGCTTTAAAATGAACTCACAATTGCTTTGAAGGCTATAAAATGAACAAGTGCTTGAATTGTGTGATTTTGTCTTTGGTGCATTTTGAGTACGTATCCTCTCCCCTTGCACTTTTTGCGATCTAGGGTGCAAGAGAAACACTCAAAATGAATTTTATTGCTTTGAAACACTTCGATTTGGGTTTAAAATTGAACATCTTGTGCGAGTGTGAGTAGGGGCATTTTTGCGTACATTCTCTTTCTTTGTTCCATCAAAGATTGATCGAGTTACGAATTTTGTCTTTGCTTGCTTTTGTTTATCCTAGAGGGCCTACCTTGGGGAAAAAGTACTCACCCAAGGGAATGACTCAACCGGTAACACTCTAAAGCCAAGAGTATTTCCAGCTGAGATATAAATGTGGGTATTGGTTAAACGCCATTATCACGTGGTTGGCTCCAACAAGATGGATCTGAAAGGGGACTCTTGCCATATGGGTGAATCTCCACGAACGGAAAGTCCTTACTAGAACCCATGTGCTAGAAATTTCCAAAATCCTTAATCTATTTGTTGGTGAAAGAACGGTTGTTCTGAAGCCACCCCACACTTTTACGGTCTTTAGTAGAAATGGAAAACATGCCATGGGAGTTTCATAGGTGTTGATGCTTGGCTGCAACGTATAAGTGAGTGTCGTGGAGGGGAGCTAGTGGGGTCAAGCATCTAACCATTTGCTAAAGATAAGCGTAGCTAGACTTGTCCAAGTGGGGATTCAACAAATATTGTCTTTCACATCCATAGGGCTTGTACTTGTTCTTTGTTCAAAAACACAGTGCGTTTATTGAAAACATTGAAAAACCAACATTCAACATTATCATCAAAATTTCAAACCCCTTAGTTAGAGCAAATACCTTTGAGAAAACCTAAGAACTATTGCTTACCCTTGGGATTATGTCCTTAGAGGTTTCTAAGTAATTGGGTTTACATCTTAATTTGCTCTTACAAAGGTCAACATTAGGCAACCCTTGTCCTAATTTCTTGGAACTTCCACATAGCACTTTGTGGGACAAAAAGAAGTTGTGACATTGGACATTCAGTTTGAAACCTAGTCAAGAAGTGTGTTTTTGGTAAAAAGTACTCATTAAGCAAAGATAACAAATTGGACCCCACACATGTGCTTGATATCTTTTGGTCATATTGGTCTTTTGATTGCTCTTAGAGAAAAGTGTGTTCTTCAATACCTTGGCCTAGTAAAAAAAGTCTCTCTAAGTCTTTTACGATCAAATCAAACACTTCATCCATCCAAACACTTATCAAAATCCATCCCACCAAACAACTTTAGAACTTTGGAAACATCATTCTAGACTTGGGTAAATCATCCTTAATTAAATCAAAGTCATTTGTTTAATTAGGTGTGTGGGAATGCATCCTTTCTCATACATTTAATCAACCATCCTTTGAACAAGTTCATCCTAAGATCACATCCAACATCTTAGGGTTTACAAGTTCACTAGCCAAATCGACCAATCAAAATCAAACCCTACGTCTAGCATTGATCCAAAGTCCCTAAATGTTCAACACTCATTTCATCTTTCGTCCTCCATCTCATCATTGGTCCTAAGCACCTTAGAGGTCACTTTTGCAACAAGGTCAAAACACAAGGAGAACATGGAATACAAACTTGATCCATACATCTTGAGTAATCCAAATCAATTGAATCTTCAAAGCCTTACAATTCCGATTGATTATCAAAACTCACACTTATACAATCCATACATGGGAACATTACCTTCGACAAATGTCAATAGAACAACAAGTGTGAGTATGTCCAAATCAAAGTTTGGAACGCAATTCCCGATGGTAAATCCAAGGCCAAACCTACAAGTCTATCAACCGAACAATCAATGCATGAACCTTGAAACGAACGTCATCCCACCAAATCCCTACAAACCAAATGAGAAGGTACCAAGTACAAGTTTTTGAAACATGAATCCAACAAACTTTGGGACAGATACATTTTCAAATCATACGAATATTCCAAACATGAACAATGGTTAATTTCAACCTATCATGCCAAATCTGAGTGTCATCCCAAATCAGAATATTGTCCAAAATCAAACACAACTACACACTCCAAATCTGCTTAAACAAGAGCCAAATCAACTATATCAAATGAGTCAAGATCGAAATCAAGAACAAAATTGGCTAGATCAAATTGCTACACTTTCCAAAATAGTTGAGGCATTGCGCCAAGGGAAATCTCCACCACTGTTACCAACATCATTACTTGGTTTAGGGCTTCCCCCTTTACCTAGCACCAATCACTCCACCCAAATCAATCCACCTAACGTCAATCAAACCATCATGTCAAATCCTTTGAATATACCATCGACATCACACCAATGGATGGTATCTAATCAAACAACAACATTGATCCCAAGTCGAAATACGGTCTCCCAAGGACCTATCACCTCGGTCATTCCAACCATCACTATCCCTTCAATCATTCCAACCACCACTATTATTCCCATCACATCTCAAACACTCACTATCGTTCCAAGTGTATCTCAATCACTTGTCACCACATCCAACACGATTCCAAATACACCACCACTACCGCCAAAACCAAGTGCAATAAGTCAATATCGTAGCATCACACTAAAAGCACATCAAGCCTACCAACAAGGGCTTCAACAATCTCAAGCTACCCAACCAACATGAGCACAAACACAAAAGATGATAACTATTGAAAACAAGGATCAAGATCAATCCATCACCGAGCACACGTTTACTTCATCCAATGATCAAATTGACATATGTCGAGAGTCACTTTTGAATCACAATCAAAATCCACCAACAAAACTCAGCAATGAGCCAATTCAATAAATGTCAACATCACTTGACTCTATGGTCGAAGACATTCACAATCTCTCCACCGCAATTGTTGAAAACAATGATCAAAACCTCTCCATCGAGGAGCACATTGAGGATGTATCTACACAATCCGATGATCAACACACCATACATCAAGAGCCACTTTTTAGTGATCTCTTTCAAGGAGTGTTAGGATTATTTGATCCAATTGAAATAATGCACAATTAGTTCACCTATGATCATGTTGAAAATATCTCTACATCGCCTTATGAGTTAGAGGACATATCTCAAGAATTTATTCCAAAGCATGATCAAAATATTTCACCAAAGTCTAGCAATGGTCCTTTTCAAAACATGTTGATCCCCGTTGACCGCATGGTTACAGATACTGAAAGAACCCTGAACTCAACACTTGAGGATATTGAACCACTTACCATGTACAATGATGACATCCAAGAACCATTTATAAGCAATCCATCCTTTGGAACTGATCCATGTCAGGAACTTGATCTAAAGCATGCCAAAAGCAACTTCAAAATCATTCAAGTTCAAGAATTTGTATCTTCAAGATACTACAATCATCTAATGGAAACTCTCCTATCTATGCAAGATGATCATATCCATGTAGCACATACTCCTCCATATACCTATGAGATGCTTTCTATGGATGGACACGTAGACAATCTTCATCTAGAACAAGATTTTGTTACACAAAAAGAGCAGATTACTATTTCCTATAATCAAATAGAGTGGTCAACATGAAGATCAAATATGTCCCAAAGTTGGACTGAGGACATCATGAATAAAGATATCAAACAATATCCACTCAAGGAAGCAAATTAGACAAAATAGTATAATCTAGAGTTAGTAGAGCAACAAATTGAAACAACGTCATCTACAGTGGATATTTGTCAGAGCATGTTTACTGAAAAAGATATCTCAAAACAAGCAGAATCAAGGAATAAAGGTGATACTATCACCATACTGGGGGCAACTTCATCTCAAGCAAATGTCAACATAGGGAGCATGAAGAATCCTTGTGATGAAACCGATGCCAATACTACAACTAGCCACGTCATGAATCTTCATCCACCCAATACCCCATCCACAAATTGGGACCAACGTCAAAAGAAATATTTGAATCAAAGTACGAAGAACATTATCAAATCAAAAGAAGCTGAGAAGCATAATGGACAAATAAAATACAAATGGATACCAAAGAATACAAAGAAAGATCATCCCTATCAAACTCCATCAGTGAAAGAAACTATGGGGCAAAATAAAAAAGGGAAAAGTATCCATCAAAGATGTCCACAAAAGCAAAAGCAGGCTTTTCAAGCGATGTACAATGTGTATCAAGCAATTGGTCCTAATTCCATGTACACTTCCGTATCCACCCATCATTGCTCATCTTCCCAAGTTTGGAGAGTAAAAGATTCCAAGCTATCAACCAATCCATCTCCTATACCTAAACACACTCCATCCACGCCTCCACGCATGATATCCAATTCTCACATTGACCATGTATTGGCAACGACCCTTCATCATAAGGATTCAAAGGGCACTCTATCGCGATGTGCGCACAAAGACAAAGTTAACTCCGATATCGACAAAGCAAATCAAGAATCCCAAAAATTCCATTCAAGTGCACATATCTTAGCAAAGCAACTTCTTCAGGAAGGATATTGATGGCACATTATGATAGGGGCATCTACATCAGCAACACCTTATGGTTCGGCATGAGCTTAAAATCTGTTAGAAAAATCAAAAAAATCAAAAAAGCAAAAAATCCAAAAAAATTAGA
Organism: Sequoia sempervirens; assembly: GCA_007258455.2. Taxonomy (NCBI): domain Eukaryota; kingdom Viridiplantae; phylum Streptophyta; class Pinopsida; order Cupressales; family Cupressaceae; genus Sequoia; species Sequoia sempervirens. The sequence goes on along the minus strand of VDFB02290619.1, from coordinate 9,404 downwards.
AAAAGGATTGAAAATAGTAAAGATAAAAATCGTCATCTAGTGAAAACTGCATGGGCGGCGCTTTGGGCAAGACCATGATGAAAACCTGGCAAACAGGCGTCATGTGTAGAATCGAGCATCTACGTGCGCCAGTTCAGATGAAAGCAGCTCATCCCATCCATAATAAATTGAGCATTCCATCCATCTTATCCATAATAAATCCATTCATCCATAAACCATCAATACAATCCATTTTCATCCATCTGCATCCATCATCCGAGTGATCTTGATCTTGATGAAATTTTGGGGAACACTTTATAGTTGCTTATGGTAAACATCTTGACATGGGCTGTTTCCATTGATCCTATCCTATTCAGTGTTATCTGAGCCATGAAGCATTATCCAAATAAGCATGTACTTTATCCAAACACCTTATCTTATTGCAAGATAATCCATATCCATCCATCCATACACCTATCCAAGCATCCATCCCATCGCATTCCATACATTGCTAGACATTGGGGGCAAATATTTGCATCTTGCTGTGAAACCAAGTTGGTCAAAGCATTTGGGATCTAGAATCCAAATCACTAGTCCATGGCATATTTTGACAAGAAGACATTCCCTATCATTCTTCATCTTTCAATCGAACATCGATCCAAATAATCAATATCAGTCACATCTAACGCATCCTTCAATGTCACATCAAATCATCCAAAACATCTTTTGTTCCAAACCAAGCTTCAACAGTCCTGATCAAATTGAATCCAATCAATCCATCATCATCTTGGAGATATCTTTCCCAAATCCTTGTGTTGCTTAACACTATCTCTACATTGTTGTGTATCCTCAACAATGTTATCATCATCCTATCCTCGCATTGTCATGTATCCTCGACAATGTTATCATCATCAATCTTGATCAATCAAATCCTTGGATTGTTGTGTATCCTCAACAATGTTATCATCATCATCAATCCATCAATCTGATCAATCAACCTTACCTTGGTCTTCAACAAAATCCCAAACAAATCACTGATATCGTATCCATATCCAAATCGTCAAAATCATGCAAAAATCCAAAAACATCAAAAACATCAGAATCCGAACTACGTCATCTCTGAGCTTAAATGTAGGCAAGGCTCATCTTTGATCAGCCCCCGAGACTTCAAAATCCAAAAACATTCAAAACATCAAAATCCAAAAACATTCAAAAAAATCAAAATCCAAAAACATTCGAAAAACATCAAAATCACAAAAACATTCAAAAAACATCAAAATCCAAAACATCGTAAAATTCAAAAAATCAAAACATTTGTAAAAATCTCAAAAACACCAAAAAACAACCTCAAAGCATTCGAAAAACATCAAAAACATCCAAATATTTGAAAAAATCCATCCATTTCATTTTGCTTTCACCCGCAATAATCAATCATCCATAATAAACTGATCATCACCTTCATCCTTTGGCAATACAAGCAGAAAGAATCATAGCAGTCAGCGAAAGCAAGCTTCAATCGTAAAATCAAAATCGAAACAACAAATCTTTTAAACGCAAAATCAAACTCTTAATCATTTTCAAACATGTCAGTCAACCTTATATCAACAGCCTATCAATCAACTTATCAAAACAATCATCATCCTATACAATGCATGTCGTAGGATATATCGTTCCGACAATGGGCATCATTTTGGATATCACTTTGGATCTTATCCTATCAAAACACATCCCTCTGGCTGAAGGTATGAAGAACATTGGCTTGTTTGCATACTTGATCTTTTCTTTTGATTTATCTTATTGCGCTCATTCCAAGGACCTCTCGATGATATCCGAACAAAGGATTTAGAGAGATAGGAATGGGGCAACGATCATAATTCTTTTGTCTGTTGTGCTTGTTGGACATTCTTGTAAAATAACTTGGCGAATACTTGACTTGTTAGATATGTATAGAGGATTTTTTAGACAGATTGTTGACTATTGCATTTATTGGTTATACCTTTCCATGTTTTGGTCCAAGATGTTTGAAACTTCTAAAGTGCATCCTAGCAAGGTTTCTGTATGTCAGGTGTGAACAAGAATACTCCTATCTATTTGTCGAGTCAAAGTCCATCACACTAAGTACAACACCATCCCGGTCCTTTATACCTTGATGCATCGTGCTTAGGTGTGTTATCAAACATAAAGTAAGGGCATGTGCAGGATCATGGTATGCCAAAAAGTGGCAATGGAGAAAAAAATACGTGTTTCTATGACTCAAAACGCGAAAATGCCGAGTTGACTTTATGTGGCTCGGGTGACTACCGAAGCAAAGCCCAAACCTAGATTTGAAAATCGGATATCCGATTTTATAGACATATATATATATATATATCTATTTCAGGCCGACTAAAACTCATTTTCATTCAACATTTGCTTAACCGCGGCGGGCGCACAGTGGAAAGTTGATTCCGCAAATCAGATATCTGATTTGGTGCAAATACATTTGCAAAAGGTTAGATTCTTGATTTTTTATTTGCTCTAATCAAATTTTCAATTAGATTTGTTTAATTTTAGTTGATTTTTTTCAAAATAGGGTTTTTTGATAGATTTTTTATGAAAAATTTGAGTTTAGCATGGATTTTGATGAAAATTGAATGTTTGCAATGGATTTTCACTTAAAAATAGTGTTTTTTTATGTATTTGGATTAAAAATTAGAGAATTTTATAGATTTTTGTTAAAAACTAGGGTATTTTTATACTATTTTCATTTATATTGTCTGATTTTAATTAGATTGATTTATTTTTTATATTTAATCAGGCATTATGGCTGCATGTATATAAAATTAAAATTTTATGCATTTCTAAAAGTATTCCTATTGGCAGACCTAAACATCTTCAATTAGGATCCTTAGATACTATATCTCAATTTTAGCTGCATGTATATAAAATTAAAATTTTATGCATTTCTAAAAGTATTCCTATTGGCAGACCTAAACATCTTCAATTAGGATCCTTAGATACTATATCTCAATTTTAGATTTTAAATTTAACAAAAATCAACCTCAGTAGTCTAGGGTGCCAATTCCCTATCCAATTAGTTTTGACAAAGATTTGGATCATAGTTCTATCTCTATGATTCTTATGTTGTTTCGGGTTTTGTGTGTGCAAATTATTTTAGTTTTTGTGACTATTTTGTGTTTTCCCTTCATTGTATGAGCATTAAATTGTTTTGAATCTTGTAGAAAATTTATGAGCTTCATGACCTTGTGTCACTTCACTAATACCCACGTGAGATGTAGTTGTAGACTTATGGCTTCCTATGTTGTAATCATAGCCAATGTTGAGCTTGATTCTTATAACTCTTTCACTCAACGTATTATGTCTACCCAATCCATCTTATATTCCCTCCCTAGTCCTACATTACCCATGTCTTTTTTGTAACCTAACATTTATGTGGACTTGGCATATGTTATTTCTAAGGTCCCCAATGATAATCTAGAATAATTGGATAAAGACCTACAATGAATTCAACAATTCTTAAGCATTGAACCTTTGGATGGAGAAGCAATTCCTCTTTTGGATAGCATTGGGAAGTTGGTAAATGATTAGGAAGGGATAGAAGTGTTACGTAGCCTAGCTAATATAGTAGATTCTAATATTCCTTTGGTAGCTAGTTTCACGAAATTTTTGACTAATGCTCAAAATCCTTTTGGAAAATAAGTTTCCTCTCCCACAATAATGCCTTCTATTCCCAACTTTACACCTCCAGTCATAGCATCAATGATGGAATATAACAATGGTTTAAACTCAAGCTTAGGAATTTCTAGTGGAAATTATAATAGTTTTGTCCCTTCACCTATAACACCTCCATATTCATCACCCCTCCTAAACATGAAATATAATATCCCACCATTCCTCCATACTTGAAAAACTCTCACAACATTTTGTGATAAATCAACTTTTTTAAAGCATGACATTATTACAACAACAAATTTCAAACTTAAACCAAAATCAAACCAATAGTAAACATCCAAAATACCTTACACATAGTTCATTAATGTTCACTATTTTAAATACACCTATACTACAAAACATTGAAATACCTCGCTTTGGAAAGTACAATGGTAAAAAATATCCTAATAACCATTTGTTAGTTTTTACTACCTTGTGTAGAGACTTTATTTTTGAAGATTCACTCATAGTGAAACTCTTTTCTAGATCATTGAAAGATATGGCCTTGGATTGGTTTTGTTCATGTTGTCAAACAATCAATTACCTCCTTTACACAACTCATTAGTGATTTCCTCCAACACTTTCAAGTGAACATCAGTCCTCAAGTTACATTAACAAATTTAGTTCATTGTAATCAAGGACCTAAAGAGAAAATAAAAAAAATTATGAAATGATACTAATCCCTTTATTTGAAATTCTCCTATAGTCTTCAAGATGTTGACATTAAAAGGGTGTTTATAGGTAACTTACAACCTAATATTCAAGATAAGAAATTGCTAATGAAATATCCATCCTTAACACGTTTTTGTATAACCCTTCATGATTATCGAATATCGATTAGTTGGTATGAAGGTACCCCTTCATAGGCTCCTATTGGTCAATCATATAAGTCATGCCTCAAAACAACTATCAATCATTTAAAAAGAAAAACAAAAAATTCATTACTTGATAAACATTCATGTCAAACTGCTCATAATATTGAGACATAAGTAACTACTGTAAACATAACTCTAGATATAAATTTAGGCCATGAGATAGGAAATTTTCATAGTTGTTTGATTCTCCTCCAATGTAGATTCACCAAACTTTAATGCAAAAACATTTTTTCAATATCATCGTACACCTCGACATGATATGGAAAGATGTAAGCATATTTATAATCAAGTGCAAGACCTCATTCTAATCAAATCCAGTTGGATGACCTATTAATGACAAAGGAAATAAATTGTTTTTTTCACCTAATCAATACTTACAAATATTTACAAGCCCATTGCCAATTCATTCAACAAACTTTGTTCAATACAATGATAATGAAGAAGATGATAATAATTTTTCCATCTTTATAAACATTATTAATATTCAAAATCATAAAGGAAAAACCAATATTTTGTTTGAAATTTCTTTTACATATATTGATTCTTCTATAACTACACTTGATGGTCTTCTTTATATCAAGTTTGCAGAAACCCGAAAAGGGGAATACTCATTGATCCCATGTACATAGTGAATATGATAAAAAAAGAGTTATTGTATGTACATGAACTTTATGCAGATGATTATGAATAATCAAAAGCATGATTAAAAGCTCATGATGGTTATGGCTTCCCTATAATTGGTTTGATAATTCTCCTCAAGAAGGTTGGACCTAAATAGTTGCGGTTTTGATAGGTTTTTATGAAAAATTTGAGTTTAGTTATTGATTTTGATGCAAATTGAATGTTTGTAATGGATTTTAATTTCTAAAAAAGTGTTTTTTTATGCATTTGGATTAAAAATTAGAAAATTCTTATAGATTTTCTTGTTAAAAACTAGGGTTTTTGTTGGATTTGTGTAGCTAGGGTATTTTTATAATATTTTCATTTATATTGTCTAATTTTAATTAGATTGATTTGTTTTATATTTAATCGTGCATTATGGCTGCTGACAATGAAAATGCACCACCCCACCACCTCCACTCACCTACAATTCTCCCTCCACCTCCTCCACCTCCACCTCCTCCACCTCCACCACCTCCACCACCACCACCTCCACCACCTCCACAGCCATCAATTCTAAGAATTAATTTCTGAAAAATTGCAACAATTAAGGGCATTTGAAGTTTATACGAGAGTCCCTCGATTATCTGAGATGTCAAACACAATGAAAGAAATAATTAAAAGCATAGAAACCCTCTCCTCACAACATAATTCCTTTCATTCGTGGCGAGAAGACATGATAGAATATTATGCATGTGGATTGTCCTATGATGATGTGATAGATCTTGGAATAACCAAAGCCCAAATAGCCTCTTTATTTGTTAACCCCCGCACTGGTTTTCCAGTTAATGTTAATAAAACAAAACTTTCTATAAAATGGTGCACTCATAGAGACATTGTAGAAAACTTTTGGGATCGTTGGTGTATGGTTTTTTTGAAACCACCGAACAACAATTTGGATATACCATTTTACTTTATAAAAAAATTATATGCTGAGTTTGTGTTAGGGCATCATGTCAATTACTTTGACATTAGACCCTTCCAGGGCGTTGGTGGAGGTATGCCCCAGGATAGAGCAGGGGCAGTTAGAGTAATACCCCGCCCACATGTTCCCCTCCCTCGCCTTCCTCCGCCACCTCTAGTATACCATCCAGATATTATGCAGGATGCGGCCACACAGACTATCCACGCTATTCACTCTTTGAGTGGTCTTTTGGTTTCGCATGCTTTTTTAGTAGCTCAGCCACATTCTAGTGATGTTGGTGATGGCTTGAGTGCTGCTGCATCATCCTCGTCAGGTCCACATATTTGTGTACCACATACTTGCTCCATGTGCTACCAGATATGCTTGGGTCCTCTTGTACAACCTGTCGAGCATCCCTTGGACACTTCCGATTATGACTTCCATGATGTGGACATTATAGATTAGACGCAGGGGAGTGGAGCACACCGTACAGAGTCCTCTCCTGCTAGAGAGGGGGACATTGGAATAGTGACACAGGTAAAATTTAAGTTGTGAATTCATAACTTGCATTTGTTTTTAAATGAATATTAATAAGAGATAGTATAATGTACTAATATTTATTTACATGGTCTATTTAACAGTTGATGTCCGAGGAGGAGCTGAAAATGTGATGGATAGCACCCTGAGGGCCATTTCATTTGGCCTAGACACACACATAGTATATATTTTTGCACTCACTCATTTACATTTATTTATTATATACTTTCTTGTCCTTTGAATTGTCATTAAAATGAAATTATATAATAACTTATATGTTTATCTTATTTTCCTCTTGTAGGAAATACCTTATGTGAGTGAGGTGCACCTTGTCCAGATTATGGAAGTGTAATGTTGGATAAGGGCAAGGTAATTGAACTCAAATTTGATTGAATTAAGAATTTTAAGATCTTATATTGATTATACATATATTGACATAGATTGGTAGTTTCATATGTACTTGTCATTTTTATGTGCGGGAATTATGAGCTATACGTCCTTGTTGACAAGTGACACAATGCCCAAAGCAATACGTATTGGAACACTTGAAGGAGTAGGTGTTGAAGCACCTCAAGGAGGAGGTGTCGAAACACCTAAAGGAGATAAAGAAAAGATCAACCTAAAGAAGTATGTGTTCATTTTATTTTGTGTTTGGTATTTATATGTTCCTATTACTGACAATTGTATGCTAACTTGGATCACTTTTATGTTTTTGTTCACCTATATAGATTGAAATTACAAAAGATGGTTTGGTTGGTTCTTTGAGAGAGGCATATTCTAGAACCCCTAATCCCTTGAAGAGACGGATATTTCAGGTAATCAAGATTACAATTTTAGAGTTCAATTATAATTTAATGTATATTGATTTTGATGTTAGTTATTCAATTTTAAATTATATAGTATAACTAATCTCAATTGTGGTTTGACTTTTTCTTGTGCAGCTACCTTCAGAGGCAACGAGTGCTTCAAAGAGGCTCCATTTTGATGATCCACCAGTAGTTTAGAATGAGATAAACATTTTGGCATGTAAATATTGAATAGATACCGAGATGGCATATGCCACATATTGTAAAATTTTGTTTGAGTTGGTGTTGATGCCATTTTTGTATATGGACATACACTTGATTATTGGATAATTTCATATATAGAAGTTGACAATCGAAATATAATTGCCTCCTCATGTGCATAATTAAACTCTTTGAAATTTTAATCAAGTGAGCAATGGTTAAATATCTTGATGTAGAATAGCATAAAAAGAATTGTTATATTATGTAGTTTATTCATATTGCTGATTACATTGCATTGCACATCTTTCAAACTCAAAGCATTACCTCACATTGCATAAGTCAAATGCTAATAGATGAAAAAAATTCAATTACAATATAGTTTTTACAAAGTCAGCCTAAGCAATTATGCAATTACTTCACAGTACATAACTAATAATTAAAAATTTATTTAGATTATTGATTACATTGCATTACACATCTTTCAAACTCAAACCATTACTTCACATTGCATAAACATCCACTCCAAGCACCTATCCTTGATGTACCTACCTTTTAGCTCAGTCAAATAAATGCTAGGCACCAATTTCAGTTAGTCTTGTCAGCCTAGGTGCCTATTCTCATCCATAATGCCACTCAAAACATCATTTTAGATCCTCCCAGGCACCATTTTTACCTCCTGCTCACTGCTTCATGACTGCTAGGCACACTTTCAAAAGCCTCATGTCGCTAACTCACCTTCCAGTTAGGTGCATGTTTTGGTTGATGCTCTATAAAATACCTCTCCTTCTACCACTTAACGTTGATAAAGCATAGACCTAGGCACCCTTTTATGTATGCTTTGATACTACAAATGAATGCCAACTGACTTTTAGGTAACTTTTTCTCATTGTCATCTTTTGTTCAATCCTATATTTCTACTATATCTGCCCTGGAATGCTTCTCAGCGGATTGATAAGTCACTATGACAAGATCAGATAGAAGTGACATACTAGAAAACTATGAAATGTGCAAGCATGAAAATTAAAATAAACAAAGAGTAGAACTTTATCTTTGAAGATACTTTAGTAGGTTGGAAACATGAATACCAATGCTACAAATAATTTTTTCTTTCACTGCCAAGCAAAAAATAGCATGCTGAAACATTCCAACATAATGACAAAGGCATGTCACACATATAATGGAATCATCTTTATATATACACAAACACATACCTAGACTTTCAAATTAAATTAATTAACCCATGCAAAAACAAAATCACAAGAACTCAAGAGCACACAAATTAGTCACTCACACACAAACTGTAACCAAGCTAGCTTATGAGATTCAAGAAAATAGGTGTAATAAGAAAACCTTCACAGTGATTTGACTAAAACATTATTCAAAATGCAACGTATATGGTATAGTACAATGTGGCATGAAAATGAATCTCTGCTTCATACAATATAATAATCTACTTCAATTGGAGTCCAGTATAAAATATATTAAAGGAGGACTATATCTAATAAGAACAAGATAGAGATTAATAACTTGGATGAATCAAACAAATTGAAAAAAGAGACAAGGGGTCAGAAGTTCTAATCTAATTCCTAAGAATTCAAGAGATGGTATTGACTTGGTGAAATGAAACCAAACTTTGTTTCACCACGCAGGAATCGAGCCAACTACGCAAAGCCATTGCAATCTTCAAGGAATTAAAGTTGCAAAGTGGTGCAACTTTCATTTCGCAACTCG
>VDFB02290618.1:0-27769 GCA_007258455.2 Sequoia sempervirens | reverse complement strand
AAGCTCATCTTCAGACGTCGGCTGCCGAAGCTCTGGAACTCGGATGACTGCGTTTGATGGCTCGTCGAATAAGCAGACTAGTCGTGAAGAGATTGACTGCATCAGCCACCAGAAGTATCAAGATCCAACACCCCTTTAAGAAGGGTGCCCTCAAGGTACAGGCGCGCTTTTGCTGAAAAAGGACAAGTTTCTACAATGTGAAACTTTGGAAATTTCAACTTCTGTCGCCAGTTGCCGGAGTTACGGGTCTCGGATAGCCTCGTTGGATAGCTCATCGGATAGGTAGACCAATTCTAAAGAGATTGACTGTATTTATGAGCATTTTCAACAAGATCTTGACCTTCAAAAAGAAGGGCGCCCCTGGGCTATAGTTGCGCTTTCTTGCTTTTCTCTGAGAAATCTTCATAATTAACCATTGAAATCATCATCTAAGTCACTGAAATGACCATGTGCAACGTGAAATGCTGTTGTGAAACACTCCTCCATCACGAAATGTCTCGTTCTGAGCCTCCAAATCAGGTTCTGATCAATGAATGATGCCTTTGACTGACAAACTACTGACAAAGCTCCATGCTTGATATTGCCCAAAAACTGTACTTTACATCATTTTAGCAAGGTTAAAACCATTTAAACAAAATGCCTTGATGAAGCAAAAAATTTGGTTTGGGTACAATATTACACTAATATATGAAAGGAGAATGACCAAAATATGATCTAAACAATTTTCAAGAAAGAAATTAACACAAAGTATACAATGATAACACAATGATAAATGTGGGGAAAACAATTTCATAAGGAAAACCCCACACTCAAAACTACAAACCAATTGTATTATTGACACAAACAGTTACATACAATGTCCAAGCACATGCCCTTATAGGAGAATCACCAACATGTAGTTATAGATTAATTCCAATTGCTAATTGTACCTACAAACTCACGATAACACCTCCATCTCTAGCATCAAATAAATAGATAAATGCAAAACATGAAACCATGAGTGGTAAGCCACAAACCATAAGCCAAAAATGGCACCCAAATCCAAGGTCCAAAAGCCAACACCCTCCTTGGTCTTGGTCTTCCAAGCTAAAAATAAAATATGCTCATACCCCTAGCATACCATGTCATAAAATATCATATGTAAATCCCCAAGTTGGACACTCCATTTTAGCTCCACTATCTCCATCTAAAGATGCCTTATGGTGCATCATAAGTTGGCCAACTTGGTGAAATCAACAATGTAACCCCCTATTACATGCTCTTACACACGTCATAGATTCTCCTACACCACTTACATTGTCATAGATGTTCTTATACATCTTACATGACAAGATATTCTCTTACACACATCTACATATGTCATAAGAAAGTCTTCACATGCAAAAAATGGCCTAGTCATTGTGGAATGCCTTTTCCATGAGGGCTCACAATTAATTAATAAATAATAAATAAATATAAACATTGGATGCAACATTGAGACACCTTTCCCAACAAACGAGGGGCAGTTAATTAAAGATAGACGGGAAAAAATGACAAGGGGATTTCAATAGGTAGAAGTGAGTATGAATGATAGGCATGGATAGGAGATTTAGGAAATGAGTGTGGGTGGGATGAAAAGTTAGTGAGTATAATACGATTCCTAGAGTGAAGATAAAGTTTGTGAGATAAAACCATATTTTTCATATTTCAGTTTTTTCTTTTGCAGTTCTCTTTTTTATAAAATATTTTAATATTTTCTATTAAAAAGGAAGAGTCAATGTTAATTTTGGAGGGTTTAGCAGTCGAAATCAATAGAGGATTTGTTCAATTGTTGGTGGGGTGCAGCCTCCAATTTAACAAGGGATTGAATGCGTAGTGGGAATGCCTCCATAATTTTTAAAAAATTTAAATTATGGGTACAAGAGAGACTAAAACCATTGCTCAATGATTTGTCTGCCACTTTATTGGGATTTCATGGAATATGTTGGGAAAAATAATAGATGAGATTATTGAGGAACCATCTAATATTATTCACAACTGAAGCCAACCTTTAATGTGTAGGTTTTTTGCTTCACTTCTTGTTGAGAATAATAATAAACTGCATATCTCCTTCAATTTGAAGACTACAAAACCAACTTTTTTTGGAAATTTGGATATCCAAATCTGCTATATGAAGTTCAACGAGATTGTTGATGTTGGGGCCAATGTAACAATTGAAGGAGATAAAATGATTGCTACACTCATCTCAAAAAGTTCCCCTTGTAGTTGCTTCTCCTAACTTGTCCTACTTTCTTGGAAACACCCTCAAAATTACACTTGACAAAGACCTTGGATAAGGAGGTTACCAAATTTTGATAGGAGGCAATTTCTTGACAATAGATTCTAATGCCAAAATGTCAATTTTCTACAATGCCAAAGTCTTGGGTATTGTTGGAGTGTATAGGATTTTTGCAAGTATTGTGAACCATCATTGTTTCCCTAATATCCTGTTGAATGCATTGTAGGTTCCAGTTGAAAGGTAGCACAAAATTCTTCAAGACGCTTGCATTTCTCTCCTTCCATATATTCTAGAAGATAAAGGGATCAAAGTGATTAGATCTTTGGGGGCTGAATTTTAGCAAATTTTGCAAGATGGGCCCAATACTTCACTTGTTTATTGACATCTTGATCAATTGATACTTATTTCTTGAAGCAATTGGCAAGAGAGTACCATATTCGTTGGGCATATGTCCAGTCCAAAAAAGGTAGGGATTAGTTTATTCATCTCTAAGGCACAAAGGGAAAATTGAACAAACCCATTCCCCTTTTTGGAGAGTGGAGGTAGTGATAATTTGCCATTATACAACAAACACAAAAAGATACTAGCCTTAGGCCAAGTTCTGACATCCCACAAGTGTCTTTTATTAAGATCCAATCTAGTAGTAGCACCTGTTATGTGCTAGTATGCAAAATCTACCATGCATAGCCTTGAACTAGTGTGTGCCCAAATATAGGTGTCTTCCTTGTACTAGCCTAACATATGCCTCTAACTAAGTTCAGCCTAAATGAAATGCTATTGTAGAAGAAACTATTTAACATAGGGTTGTAAGATATCTTTGATCTACTATAGTAGGAATTCATGTTCCTTGGTCTAGTCAATTAGATAATTTTGCCCATCCTCTTTTGTACACCTTTGGAGTTCATCATATCCTAGGTTGGATAGAGAGAGGAATGTCAAGATTCTCACCAAAACTTGATTTTGGTGTCATTATCTATCAACTTAGTGATCCCACCTTGAGGGAGAATCATACCATTTCAAATGTGGCAGCCAATTGGCAAGAGTGAAACAAACCAGCTAGCTTCCAAGGATATTAGCTTGTGATCAAGAATGGATTTTGGATTATAAATCAACCCATTAGGTTTTTGTTTGATGAAAAAGTCACCAAACCAGTTTCATGGCCACAACATGACTAGAACTCTTTCTCTTTGATATTGAGTCCTTTTTGTGCTTTCTTGCTTTGTAGACCAAGTCACTAGAGGAAACTTGAAGGTGTTTCCCATGCTCTTTGAGAGAAATTATCTTTGAATGTTCTCAACAGTACATTGAACCGTATGTGACATTGGTCGAAAAGCCATTGGGTAGATAGGCATAAACTAGAGGACCACTCTGACTAGCTGAATTTTTCCCACTAGGGAAAGCCATCGATTGGTCCAATAATTAAATAGTTCATCTTGATCATGTAGCTTATACAAAATGTATTAATTATGCCGATAGGTGTAACCACTGTGGCAGCAAGGGGTGAAGTATAATGGCATAAGCATGTTAACAAAAACTACTAAAGAGTTCATATACAAAAATAATTAAAAACTAAAACACAACCAACATATATTTGAAAAAGTTAAAACCATAAAATGGTTGTTAAGTAAATAAAATAACTCTTAAATAAATAAACTAACAATAAAATAAGTGCTGAAGAGAAAATTAAATTAATTTTTAATTTGCATAAAAAATTTAAAAATTGAGAATATTTTTTATGATTTATTGTATTATTATTGAAAAGCAAAATAACTCTTCAATAAAAATAAAGTAAATAATGTCAAAAGAAAATTAAGTAAAAGTTAAAATAAATAAATATTTCAAAAATATTACTTACATTTTTATAATTTTATTTACTAAGTACATAACTATTTACTATTTTATTTATCAAATTACATTATAGTTTCAATACTTTGTTTAGTTACTATTTATTATAATAATAAAAATAATTCTTCCAACGATTAGAGGATGTCTGAGAGGGGAGCCAACGGTCGTTTTCCTTCCGCGGCCGCAACTAGGGTTTCGACAGAGCTGAGCTCTCAGGAAACGGTGCCAAAAGGGAAGAATGGCGTCTATACTTCGGGCGGTGAATGCTCGAAAGGAAAGTCTAGTTGGGACAGTCAACAAGAAGCCATGGGGAAGTCATCAGCACAATGCAGAGAAGGCTCTGCCTCAAACACTGGCAGACAATCTCAAGGTCTACAGGGCGGTGCCGCTACAGGGAGTGAAGGAGCAGTGAATAAGTCAAAAAAGCCTGTGTTAGAGGAAAATAAAGTTAGGTACGTTGGGGTAGCCAAGCACCCAAACAGAAAATCCGCGGGGGGGCGGGGGGGTAGAGGAGTCTCTGTTAGTCACTCCTATGCTAAATCAATTACTCTGGACATTGTTGGGGAGCTAGAGCAAGAAGTGACATTAAATGAAAAAGTCTTCTCTGGGTTGGGCTTGATTGGGAGATTCAGGGGTTTCTGGCCTTGCTTGACTGATCTCCATCAATGGATCTCTAACCACTAGAAGCCTCTTCTGGAAGGGTATGTGCAAATATATCCAATGGCCAAAGGTTTCTTTATTGTTGTTTTCGAAAAATAACAGGATAGAAACAAGATTCTCTGTGATTACCACTGGGACTGGGAAGATAAATATACTTTGATGCTAAAACCATGGCATCCGGCTTTCAACCCAGCCATTGAAGCTTTTGAGAGGGTTCCTCTTTGGGTGAGACTCCCTAACCTCCCTCTTCAGTTCTGGTTTGATTCATGCTTGGAGGCTATAGGGAACTCATTAGGAAACTTCTTAATGGTGGATGAGGGATGTTCAAATCTTCTGCATTCGATTTATGCCCGGATTTTGGTAGAAATGAATGTGTCCAAAGTGCCTCCAGAGGAGATTTGACTAAAATCTACGAAGGGTTGTTGGGTGCAGCCCCTGGATTATGAGGGGATCCCTTTTAGGTGCAAAATTTGTCATCAAACGGGGCATTTGGCAGCTGAGTGCGTCAAACGTAGAACCAACAACTCAGCTTATTGGTGGAAAGATGCGACCACCCAACACTACACTGTGGAGAAACAGGTAGAGAAACAAGTGAGTCCTCAGCTGAAAGGCACTGAAGAGGAGGAGCGGACAATTGGGGAGCTAAATCAGGAAGGCAAGACGCTAATGTAGGAGGCTAGAGGGGAGGATCAGCAACAAAATATGACGGCTTCAACTCAGGGTGAGACTCTGGCTGAGAAGAGAGCTAAAGCTATTCTCAGTGAAAGCGAGAAGGAAGTGAACTTCAAAATCGGGGCTACAACTCCAAAGTGTCGGGAAAAGAAAGATGTGGTGAAGTCACAAGTGAAGGATGCTGGAAAACGGAAGGTTGATGATCGGGAGCAGCAAACCATTAATAGTTGGACTGGAGCCCGAAAGAGTACCCGGGATACATCTTTGGAATGGCAGAAGGAGGCCGCAAGGGTGGAGGATGGGTGGTAAATGGTCACGGGGAACAAAGCAAAGAAGGTAAAGAAGAAAGCATATGCAATGGTCCTCCACTCTCAGACTAAAGGAAGATCATCAACAGCTTCGAATTTTAGACCTGTTAATAGGTTTTAGGGGTGTTTGTTTGAAAATCATCTGTTAGTTGAAATCAAGTTTCATTTGTATTCATGGAGTGATTTTCAGCAGGAATTGGGGGTAGGTCTATGGGTGTTAGTTTAGGAATTGGTGGGATTGGATGGATTGTAACGGAATTTGTTCTGGATATAGCTCTGTATTTTTTCTTTTTCAAGTAATACAAAAATCTCGCATTATCGACCAAAAAAAAATAATAATTCTTCCAATAAAAATAAAGTAAATAATGTAAATAAATAAAAATAATTCTCAAATAGTTCTAAAATAAAGCTAGCATACTATAAAGAAAAATCTATGTAAAATATGCGGAGAGATATCATTTTGGACCTATTCCACTTGAATAAAAAATTCAGCAAAAAATAGGCACCTCAAAATGATATCTTTTGGCATCTTTTACGTAGATTTATCTAAAGATAGGTATGCTAGTAACCTAGTACTATTAAAATTTTGCAAAGATGGAATATAGGGGTTTTATGTTGGAACAATCCCTTTAACAGCCATGACCCTAAACCTTTGAGGTCATGTCAACATAAGACCAAAATTAAAACCAAAGAGTGTCTTTGCAGACCTACTTAGCAGAATCAAGATAGGAAATCTGTATTATTTGAGCATTCCAGCAATATATTACATCCTGCATTTTTACATAAATTTGGACATGCTGATGTTAGTCTAGTTGCAATAAATTGCAGTTATCACTTCATTTTCATCATTCCCAAGCAATTTCACCATCTATTTATGTGCTTTTTTCTCCTTTGACTCATTCTTGAGAAAGAAGAGACATTTGGGAATTTATGCCCCAATTGGTGGAAGCCCATGGTATTACCATCACTAGTATAGTAAACTAACATTAACAACATTTTAAAAGCTGATTTACTATGTGTAACCTCTCTTAAATCAACAAGTAATGTTGTCACCTTCTTTCTTTCTTTCTCTCCTTTGAGTGCATTGACCTTCACATTGTAGAAGGGGATCTTCAAATTTGTGCATCTCTGATCTGCCACAGCTCACATTGAAAACATCAGTAATACAGATACTCTAGAGAATCTATGAAAAAAAAATATATAGAATTCAGCTTCCAATCAAACCAAGTATACATGATTTCATCTCTAGTACATTAATTGCTAGCTATATTTTGTTTCAAGAATTATGTGCCTGGGTCTGATATTTTGTTTACAGAAATTATTTGTGTCAAATTCTGTCACAGCTAATTAAGCTAGAGTTTTATACCAGGTCCATGATATAGCCTCAAGTCCTGTACCAGATCCATGAAGGATTGGGTTTTTGTGGCAGATCCATGATAACGAGACTCAAGTCATGTGCTCAGTCCATAATTTTTTGAGTCCTTGTGGAAGCTCCATGACAATTAGACCCAAGTCTTATATAAGATTCATCAAGGTCTGAATTTTTGTGCCATGTCCATGATAATCAGCCATTTTCTATGCCAGGTTCATTATACTTAAAACAAGAGATTATATTAAAGATATGATCTTTCCACAGTCCATTAGAGTGCATACAAAAGCTGCAGGATTAAAAGTGTAAGAATTTTTGGTATCAAGAGATTATATATTTAAAGATGGCCAAGGATGACTTGATCAATGTCCCAAATTAATGAGCTAGAGTACAAAAAAATGACCTAGCAATGATGCAAAGGGATGCCTATGTAAAGATAGGTTTGGTCATTTTCATGCTCTGTGCTGTTTGTAATTAATTGTCATGTCCCCTTCTCAGTGACATCTCTCGGAGCACAGGATTGGCCTATCATACGACCCTTGTAGGCTGATAGACTGGATAGAGGGTCACTTTGGAGCTTGGCTCAGCTTCAGTTGGCAGAGTTTGATCAGTAGGCTTTCGTTTGGGCTCGATCGGAGACTTTTTGCAGAAGTTGCTATTTTTAGCAGTTCCTGGGAATTGTGCCATTATGATGATTATTGATATTGAAAATTGATCAACTTTGATCTGAGCAAGAAGCTTTAGGGTTTCAAGTTCGAATTCCTTGGGGAACGAGCCATCTCCATCGGAAGCAGTTCAGAGGGTGTGAAATAACACCTGATTTATTGCCAGCAGAGGTTTCTTCATTCAGAGGAAATCATTGAACTTCAGAGTGTTTAAATATTCAGGGTTTCAGAGAGTTTCTTTCTTCTAGAAGACATCTAGCAATACAGGCGCACATATTCTCCACATTCAGAGATTCCAGAAAGAGGCCGTACCTTTTATTTATTGCTGTTGCTGTCTCAGCCGTACAAATCTGTACAGTACCAGGCCGTACCATCCATAAAAGGGCGTATTTTCAAAGGGGAGCAAAACGCCTTTCATATTTGACTTTTGTCTTCACCAGTCAAGGTGCCAACAGTCCAGGCATCTCTTTGCATCTTCAGAGAGAGGGAGAAGTGGATTTGCATGTCAGCCGTACCAGTTCAAGTTATTTACCAGCAAGCTGAAATCTCCAGGTTTTCATTAAAAGTCATCGCTTTTCTATTTGCATGTCAGTAGATATTCTTTGTAATCATTACTAGAGATTAAATAATAGCCTGGCTTCCATATTAGCTATTGCTTCTATAGTTTCAAGTGATAATTTATTTTATCTAAATTTATTATCTTTTTCAAGCAAAAACGCATTCTTCTTATTTATGCAAAAAACCACAAAAACGTCAAAAAAACCAAACCAAACAGTCAGATTTGAGAAACAGGGGAAACTTAGGGTTTCTACAGTTGTATCAGAGCTAAATCCTGCCATCCTGAGGGTTTTAGCCATCATATGCAGCCAGAAGAGTTTGAGACATACAGGTACTATACTCGCAGACGAGCCTTGATTGAAAGGCAACGCAGTTTGAGCAGGCAGCCAGGAGACATGACTGACAGGAATGACAGGGCTGACAGAACAGATATACCTAGGACAGAGATACCACCTAATAACAGAGATCAGGACGATGGAGAGGTCTTGCATGCACTCAGAGATCTTCGTGCAGGACAACGGCGTTCCGATGATGTATTACAACAGGTGGCAGTGGCACTGCAGAGATTAGGTACTTCGAGGAGACCGTCACCACATCGTGACGATGACAGGAGTGATGCAGGATCACAGAGAGCTCCTAGGACAGTGTCACGGACAGCAGATAGGCCTACTAGGCCTACTTTCACGAGACAGGAGCCCGATGACGCTATACCAGGTGAGGAGCACGAGGATTTGTTCGCTGATAATCTTATGGCAGCGAACGAGGAATGGGAGTTGGTACCGCCTGCGGTCAGAGAGAGGATCACTTTTGACCGTTTTATTACACAGAGGCGAGAACACAACAGGGCTCGACAGGATCGGAGACCTAGACAGCAGAACAATGACCTAAAACATGCAACAAACAGGCTTAACCTAGCGATGTTCGATGGTAGTGGCAAGGTGACAGCCCAGGCATGGATTAGCAAGTTGGATACTTTCCTCACACTACGCCCGATGGCTGAGAGAGATGCCATTCGTTATGCGACACTACATCTGGAGGGAGTTGCTTATGATTGGTGGCACCACGGTATGGTGACGCTACAGCATGACAGGATCACTTCATACCAGGAGTTCGTAGACAGATTGGTTGAGAGGTTTGATAGGAAGGATCCGGAAACCTACTTCAGAGACTTGGCACAGTTGAGGCAGAGTGGCAGTCTAGAGACTTATATCGGTGACTTTCAGAGGCTATCCGTCATGGTCCCGAACATATCAGAGAGGCGTTTGGTAGTACTCTTCATGGAGGGCTTGACAGAGCCATTACGAGGTTGGATCAAAGCCTTTGATCCTCCTTCGTTACAGGAGGCGATGAAGAAAGCTCGGAGCATGGAGTTAGCAGCACCTTCCAGCAGATTTAACTCCAGAGGTTCTTCATCATTCAGGGATAACAAGGGCTTTAACAGAAATAAGGATAAATCTGATTTTAACAAAGAAAAATCAGAATTTAAAAACGATTCAAAACGTAAATCAGCAGCCCCACCTTTGGATCGTGGGGCCCTTAATGACCTACGCAGGAAGAAGCTTTGCTTCTACTGCAAAGGACCATATGACGCCAGTCACGATTGTCCTCTAAGACCTAAGGGCAAGGCAAATCGTGTGATGTGGGCATACTATGAGGACTCCGAATCAGAAAATTCCGAACAGCAAGAGCATTCCGATGATTCAGAGTCAGAGGCTCCAGAGCCTAGAGCAGAGACAGAGCCCGAGCTTCAAATACAGGAGGCCCGTTTATCTAGCATCCAGCAGGAGGGTTCTTTCCGGATTCGTGGTGTGTTAGCAGGACAGAGGGTCATTACCCTATTGGATACAGGAGCCACGCATAATTTCATAGATGCTAGATTCGTTGAGAAACATGGACTCATCACTGAAGAGTTCGAGGGCATTAGAGTCAAAGTGGCAGATGGATACACTTTGAGATGCGAACGCATGATAAAGGATCTCCCTTTACGCTTGAACAATTATGAGTTCAAGGCAGATTATTACGTTGTTAATATGGGGGACATTGATTTGGTCTTGGGAATGAAGTGGTTACATTCATTGGAGGAGGTCACACTTCGTCTCAGGGACATGGAGATCCGTTTTGAGGTCGACGGGAAGACTCACATACTTAAAGCAATTGGGACAGCGACCTCAAAACAATTTCTTTTGGGATGGAGGCTCATGCGTCATGACATGTGGTAGTGTGGGCTGCGAGTGTCATTTAGCACCTATCTGGGAGGGACAGCAAAAATGAGAATATCATCCGGACATTCAGAAGTTGAGAATCCAAGCATGACAAGGTGTTGGTGATACGCGGGTAAGACCTCAGGCAGGCATAGAAGCATTGGTGAGCTCGAGGAGGGTGCGAAGCCCGTTATGATAACTCCTTACAGGCATCCTAAAAGATTAAAGGATGAGATAGAGAAGACAATAAAGGAGTTACTTGCTATGGGTCACATTCGACCAAGCAAATCACCGTTCGCTTCTTCGGTTGTATTGGTGAAGAAGAAGGATGGAACGTTACGTATGTGCATTGATTACAGGGTCCTGAATAAGAGGACAATCAAGAACAGATACCCGATACCGAGGATTGACGAGCTTATTGATGAGCTCCATGGGGCATGTTACTTTACTAAGATTGATTTACGGTCGGGATATCATCAGATCAGAGTCCGAGAGCAGGACATAGAGAAGACTGCCTTCCGATGTCATTGTGGGCACTTCGAGTTCGTAGTGATGCCATTTGGGCTCACTAATGCGCCAGCCACCTTTCAGTCTACGATGAACAGGGTTTTTCACTCATTGCTGAGGAGGTTTGTGTTAGTCTTCTTCGATGATATTCTCATATACAGCAGGACATGGCAGGAGCACTTAGCTCATTTGGAGACAGTGTTGAGTATCTTGGAGAGGGAGTCCTTGTACGCCAAGGAATCCAAGTGTGACTTGGGAATGACCGAATTGCTATATCTAGGTCATATTATCAGTGCAAATGGAGTGCGTATGGATCCTGAAAAGATTCGCGCCATTATTGACTGGCCTACACCGGCAAACCTGACGCAGTTGAGAGGGTTTCTCGGTTTGTGTGGATTCTACCGCCGATTCGTGAATGGTTATTCACGACATGCAGCCCCGATGACAGATTTAATGAAGAAGGGGGCATTTGTTTGGACTCCTGAGGCACAGGAGTGCTTTGATAGATTCAAGGAGTTGATGACCACATGCCCAGTGTTAGCACTTCCAGATTTTACGAAGCCTTTTGAGCTTCAATGTGATGCATCAGGTGAGGGCATTGGTGCGGTGCTTATGCAAGACAAGCACCCGATTGTGTACGAGAGCCGCAAGCTCAGAGGACCCGAGAGACTATATAGCATTTATGATAAGGAGATGCTCGCGATCATGCATGCCTTAGCAAAATTCAGGCAGTATCTTGTTGGCAGCAAATTTTGCATAAAAACTGATCATAACAGTTTGAGACACTTTTTAGGGCAGCAAGATCTTAATGACAGACAGCAGAAGTGGGTCAGTAAGTTGCAGGCTTATGAATTTGATATTTCATATATCAAAGGTACACAGAACGTAGTGGCAGATGCACTCTCACGTAGACCGTACTTGAGCACTATGGTTCATATCTCGGAGGATTGGAGGCATATGATAGTGGCAGAGTATGCCAAGGATAGTTGGGCCTCCAGCATTGTTGAGGGATCAGCAGTTGATACCAGGTATACGCTTGTAAATGACTTGTTCATTTACAAGAACAGGATATTCTTGATCTCAGGGTCAGAGGTGAAGAACATTGTTATGCGGGCTTTTCATGACATGCCTACAGCGGGACATCCCGGATACTTCAAGACCTACAGGCAGATACGGGACAGGTTCACATGGAAAGGGCTCAAGAGAGATGTTCTTCATTACGTGCGTGAGTGCCCTGTTTGTCAGCAGAACAAGCAGGAGAACACGTACCCGGCAGGTTTATTGCAGCCACTTCCGATTCCTGACAGGAAGTGGGAATGCCTATCGATGGATTTTATTACGGGCTTGCCTAAAGCCCAAGGGCATGATTGTATATTTGTGGTTGTGGATCGGCTTACGAAGTATGCCCACTTCTTTCCGATCACCACGACTTACACCGCTACACAGGTAGCAGAGGTATTCTTTCGCGAGGTATTCAGACTTCATGGGTTGCCTCGGAGCATTGTGAGCGACAGAGATAGTCGGTTCCTGAGTAACTTCTGGCAGGAGGTATTCAGACTTTGTGGGACCGAGCTCACTCCGAGCACTAGTTACCACCCGCAGACTGATGGGCAGACGAAGATTGTGAACAAGTGGGTGGAAGGTTACCTCCGAAACTACATAGCAGGGCAGCAGAAGGCGTGGGTCAAATGGATACATTTGTGTGAGTATTGCTATAACTCGACATTCCATATGACCATTCAGATGTCACCCTTCAGGGCGTTGTACGGGTATGGTAGAGGTTTCAGCGATTTACTCTTGGCTGACGGTAGAGTCTGCCAGAAGTGCCGAGGAGGTTGGTTGCGGAGAAGTCGAGGACACTATGAGGAGCTCAAAGGAGAAAGTATAGCCAAGGCACAAAAATCAGCGAAGCGATTATCGCGAGGATCGAGAGAAGAAGGGCGGAGAGGCATTTGAGGTTGGTGACACCGTTTACACTCATCTCTTTTACCAACCGGAAGTCAGTTCACTCTTAGGAAAGAGTGGGTCGAGGAAGAAAGCCGCGTTAATGCAGTCCTTTTCGGGATCCACGAGGAAGAGAAGTTAGCGAGGTGGCTACGAGCTCGAGCTTCCAGCGGCGGGGTACACAACATTTTCATGTATCGCGCCTCAAGAAGGCGTTGGGTCATCCGTGTGATGCCGTCTGCGGTTCTACACTCCCGCTTAGATGATGAGAAGAAGTTGATCATAATTTTGAGTCCATCACGGAGTCACAGGGGAGGCAGGTTAGCGTCCCGGAGGACTATTAGGGAATATCGGTGAAATGGAGATTTGCTGTTGAGATCTTTGACATGGGAAGCGAGGAGATTTTACTGACATCAGGCGTGAGATTGCTTGAGGACAAGCAATTTAGGGAGGAAGTGACTGTCATGTCCCCTTCATTGACATCTCTTTCGAACCTGAGATTGGCCTATCATACGACCCTCGTAGGCTGATAGACTGGATAGAGGGTCACTTTGGAGCTTGGCTCAGCTTCAGTTGGCAGAGTTTGATCAGTAGGCTTTCGTTTGGGCTCGATCGGAGACTTTTTGCAGAAGTTGCTATTTTTAGCAGTTCCTGGCAATCAGCGTGGGACCCCTGCTATTTTTAGCAGTATGGCTTTGGCAGTGTTCAGAATCACTTCAGTGTTCGTCAGCTTCAGACGGATCAGTCATCGGATGAATAACGAGGGAGATATTAATATTTAATTGTATTAATTAAATATTAATTTTTTTTTTATGATTATAATATAAAGTTATAATATTAAATTATAACTTAAGTGATTCTGTTTGAGGGGGTCGCCATCATCTGAGAGGGGCCAATTTGGCAATTAATTTATTACAAAATATTTGAGCTGAGACTATTGAATAATTAAAAGGGAAAAGTTCGAAATATTTTAATGAAACCCTATCTTTGTGGAAATCGCACTTTTCAAGAGATAAAGGGTTTTGCCTTGGGAATTGTGCCATTATGATGATTATTGATAATGAAAATTGATCAACTTTGATCTGAGCAAGAAGCTTTAGGGTTTCAAGTTCGAATTCCTTGGGGAACGAGCCATCTCCATCGGAAGCAGTTCAGAGGGTGTGAAATAACACCTGATTTATTGCCAACAGAGGTTTCTTCATTCAGAAGAAATCATTGAACTTCAGAGTGTTTAAATATTCAGGGTTTCAGAGAGTTTCTTTCTTCCAGAAGACATCTAGCAATACAGGCGCACATATTCTCCATATTCAGAGATTCCAGAAAGAGGCCGTATCTTTTATTTATTGTTGTTGCTGTCTCAGCCGTACAAATCTGTACAGTACCAGGCCGTACCATCCATAAAAGGGCGTATTTTCAAAGGGGAGCAAAACGCCTTTCATATTTGACTTCTGTCTTCACCAGTCAAGGCGCCAACAGTCCAGGCATCTCTTTGCATCTTCAGAGAGAGGGAGAAGTGGATTTGCATGTCAGCCGTACCAGTTCAAGTTATTTACCAGCAAGCTGAAATCTCCAGGTTTTCATTAAAAGTCATCGCTTTTCTATTTGCATGTCAGTAGATATTCTTTGTAATCATTACTGGAGATTAAATAATAGTCTGGCTTCCATATTTGCTATTGCTTCTATAGTTTCAAGTGATAATTTATTTTATCTAAATTTATTATCTTTTTCAAGCAAAAACGCATTCTTCTTATTTATGCAAAAAACCACAAAAACGTCAAAAAAATCAAAAACTTCAAAAAAACCAAACCAAACAGTTAGATTTGAGAAACAGGGGAAACTTAGGGTTTCTACATTAATTAAGTTTTGATATTGAAGGGCAACAGGACTCCAGCAATGTAGTTTGGATTTATTAATGAAAAACCATTTTATATTTTAGGTGAGCGCTGTTACATAGGAGAAACCATTGCTATGTGCCAAAACGAATTTGTCACTTCTCTTATTTATTATCAGTGGTGGCATGTTAGGGTGTACTGGGTTTCAAGAAGCTCTTCTAATCATTGTTGGGGCAGTAAAATATCACCAAATGTGGCATGTGAAATTGTACATAAACATTGTACCAATGTACCCTATCTGTTTTATTTGCAAAAGATTTGTGGACAATTATGCTTTTCTAAATATATTTGCATCAATGGAGATGTTGAGTCTTTGTGGTAGATCAGTAGCAGTATTTGTCTTATTGTAGGAAAGGGTACTGTTATTTCATTGTTCCAAGCATATACAATGTGTACACAAAGTCATGGTGAAGAAAATGCAATATTCTCCTATTGTTGCAGACCAAATACAAACCATGGTCATATTGTAAATACAAATTTAAAATAATTTAGTAAATAAATCTAAAAACTTAAAATATTGTTTTGATTAAGGGGGAAAAATAGGTTTTGAATGGACCCGAAACCATTAACAACAAGTTTTGAATAGACCCAAAACCATTAACAAGCAAGTTTTGACAGGGACCTGAAACCCGCACAAGGAGATCAAGCTGCTAAAGGATAAAACAAACAGCACTAGCAGCCAACCAGAAGCAGATTACAAAATATTAACTTGAAATCTCAAATCTGCACCAAGAAAGGTTTTAACGGGAACCTTAACCCCAAAACAACCACAAGAAACAAGGGATTTGGACCCAAAAACCACCTGTATCGGCCAGGCAACCATCAACCTGAATCAGCCAAACTGCAGCACAATGCTTAACAGCACCAACCATCAGCAAACAACCAAAGACAGCCAAGTAACCAGCCAGACAGCAACACAATACTTGTCAGCACCATCCAACGAAACTAAACTCCCCACCTCAATAGGAGAGTTAAGAATCAGAGAGAAACACTGAAGAGTCTTAACAAGAACACAACACCAGTCCACCCACAGCACCAACCCAGCCTCCACCTCAATAGGAAGGGGCTCCCCTCTATAGGAGAGGATGAAATGAGACCCAGAACCATAGAGAAAAGAACTTCCCACACGATCCACAACCCACCTCTCCACCTCAATAGAAGAGCGCTCCACCTTCAAAAAAGCAGTCTCCACCTCCAAAGGAGACCATAGCTGAAAAAAGCGAAGGGAAGCAGCTACACCCATAGTAAAGACCACCATAACATCCTTTGGCAAATAAGTAAACAGGAACAAAGAAGAAGAAACAGAGCATTCCTCAGACAACAGCACACCCCCAACCTTGAAGCCAAACTTTAAGAACCAAAAGGGGGAGAGAATAGAGTTCAGCGAAACCAACAGGTAGACGGTCAAATAAAAAACCTTGCACCAAGAGAAACACTCCCCACCGAGAGCAGAAAGAAAACCAACACTGCAACAAAACAGGAGCCAAAGAGCAACAAACTCCCTACCCAAAAAAACAACCATAACCAACAAAGAGACAATGGACCATGAAAGAAGGGCACGATAAGGAAAGCCTCCAAACAGAGGGAGTAAAGAGTTGACAAGACAATGTAAACCAACCTACAACCCTACTTGCCAGTCAAGGTCTGAAACATGCCAAAAACAATTCACAACTAACTCCACCAAAGGCAGACCAACAACCGAAACCCCAAGCATCAGAAGCACCCACACAGAGGCAAAGAAGCCCCAAAAAAGCCAGAGAGAGCCCAGAGAGCCTGATGACAGAGAGAGAGGAGAGAAGGCACGGCAAGAAAAAACCACTTCCAACCCAACATGCCAGTTAAGGTCTAAGATAAGGCCATCATTCTCCTCAACCAACCCCTCAGCAAGAACACCAAGCATGTAGAAACCCTAAGTTTCCCCTAATCTTGAATCTGAAAGTTTTCTAATGTTTTTTTTGAAATTTTGGGTTGTTGGACGTTTTTGGTGGTTTTGCATAAAATAAAGAAATTGCGATTTTGATAATAAATGATCATAAATTCAATTAAAACATTTCAACTCTGTAAACTGTAAAAATCTACTGAGAATAAGGTTGCCAGATAATTTATTATTCTTCCGGAAATGATTACAGAAAAACCCAGTTACATGCAATCAAAAAGGCAATGAAATTTTATTAAGGAACCTGGCAATATTGCTGCAATAAATGAAGTCTTGATGCTGGTACGGCTGTGATGATAAATCAATTTCCCTTGCCTCAGAAGGAAGAAACCACAGCTAGGAGAATATGCGCCCTTGGCAATGAAACCCAACTGCAAATGATGAATACCGTTTTTGCTCTGAAGACCAAAGTATAGCTCCCCTTGGAAGGTACGGCCAGGTACAGAAATGTACGGCCTTTTCACAGCAGCAAACAAAGAATAAAAAGTACGGCTCAATCCCTGTGCCTCCAGATCTTAAGAGTTATGCGCCTTAACTGAAGGTTGCTTTTCTGAATAAAAACCAAGTGATTTTCTCTGCTGAGGAAGTACGGCTGTAGTGAAGGTACAGTCTGCTGCAAATGGTACGGCTGACAGCAGCAATAAATGTGAGTGGTACGGCCTCCTCAAGACTCTCCAGAATATCAATAAAAATAGGCGCCTTGGTTTGCAATAGCTTTCCAGATGACAGAATGTCTGAAAACCCTGAAGATTAATAACCTCTGAAGCTCTATAATTTCTTCTGGATGAAGAAATCTCACAACTGGCAGTAAATCGGGTGATATCTCACACCCTCTGAACTGATTCAATGGAGATGGCTCGTTCTCCAAGAATTTCGAACACAAACCCTAAGGTCTCCGTTCTCTGGCAAAGACTGGCCAATTTTCAATTCATAAAATGTCATAATGGCACAATTCCCAAGGCAAATGCACTATATTGCTGAAAAGTGTGATTTCCTTAAAGATAGGGACTTTTTAAATATTTCAACTTTTAATCTTTTAATTTTCAATAGTCTCAACCAAATATTAAATTATAAATTTAATATGCAAAATGGCCCCTTTCCTGATGATGGCGACCCCCTTGATTAAAAATCACTTACGTTATAATTTAATATTATAACTTTATATTAAATTCATCAAATAATTAATATTTAATTAATGCAATTAAATATTAATATCTTCCTCGTTATTCATCCGATGACTGATCCGTCTGAAGCTGACGAACTCTGAAGTGATCCTGAACGCTGCCAAATCCACACTGCTAAAAATAGCAGGGGTCCCACGCTGACTGCCAGGAACTGCTAAAAATAGCAATTCTGCAAGAAACGTCCGAATGAACCCGAACGAAAGCCAATTGATCAAAACTGCCAATCTGAAGCTGAGCCGAGCTCCGAAACGACCCTCTAACCACTCTATCAGCCTACGAGGGTCTCATGATAGGCTAACCTTACGAACTCTGATGCTCGCCAAAAAATGGGGACATGACAAAGCACCACACCCAGCACCAACACCAGCACCAAAGAAGAAACAGAGGAACTCGAAAGGAGGAGGACAAGGCAAGGAAAACCTCCAAGCAGAGAGTGTAGAAAGCCAACAAGACATTGAAGAACAACCTCCAACCCTACATGCTAGTCAGGGTCTGAAACATGCCATGAATTGTCCACAAGCAACTCCACCAGAGGCAACCCAACAAACTCATCACGACACAACAAAAGCCCCCATACAGAGGTAAAAAAGCCCCCAAAAGGCCAGAGAGAACCAAGAAAACCTACAGACAGAGAAAGAGGAGAGAAGGCACAACAATGAAAAACCACTTCCAACCCGACATGCTAGTCAAGGTCTGAGATAAGGCCACCAAACTCCTCAAACAATCCATCGGCAAGAGCTCCAGGCACAACCACCAACACCACACACAGAGACACAAAAAGCCACTCCCCAAAGAATAGCCTCCGCCCAGCATAGAAGAGCAACAAGGGAGGCCACGGGCAGAACCAACACCGAACACGCTAGAGAAAGGACCCACATAGGAAGTGGCGCCCCTAGCAGCAGCACGGAGAGAAACACCAAACGGCAGCACAGGAGAAGGACCAGCGGCGCCAAACAATCCTCTCAACACCAACACGATCCTTGTCTGGGTCGTCCTCACCACCATCGTCTCCATCGTCTTCCTACGAATTCAAACTCAGACTCCTTCTCCCTCTCCCACCCGTCGCCATTGTCTTCTTTTCTTTTCTTTTTTTTTGTTATAAATGTGTTTTCCCTATTTTTTATCTCAACAATTTTTAAAATTTTCACGCCAAATTGACAAGCGTCATCATGCATCAAATATGTCATTGTATTCTTCTATTCTTACATTGATTGGTTTTTCTAATTATTCACTTAAATTTACAGCCTGATACCCTTGAATGTCATAGTCTTACTGACCCTTAACTTTCATTAACCAATTTTTGCACCATAGGTATTATCCTTTATTTTCCGATCATGTTTGTGTTGTAGCTTTAAGTCCCCATTGGCATTCCATGTGTCATTTCAGCTTTAAGTCCCCATTTACATTCCATGTGTCGATTTCCTATTGCATTGCAAGGGTCCTTCACATTGCTATTTTTTATTTGAAACCTTTTGCTAAAACCATGAGCTAGCGATATCATGCCACGTGACCCTGACTTAAGAGGCATACCTAGCAATTCATACAATGTTGTGTTGTCCTCACACTAAGTTGATGGCTCATGATTGGTTCATTAATGATTATGTGTACGCTTCAAAGTGTAATTGCAAAAGACTAGTCAATTTTTGGCGAGTCGCAACATCCTATTGCATCACACAGTTCATTTACATCATGGTTTTGAATGTGGGCACCACTCTCATTCCTATGATATGTGATGACTTTATATTTTCTACGAGTATGTTGATTTGGTTTCCAGCTCGGAAATATCTTATGTGATGGTGAACAAGCGGCAAATTGTTATTGCATCACGTGACTACTTCATATCGCAATTTTTATTTGAAATACTTTGTTAAAACAATGAGCTAGTGATATCATGCCATGTGTTCTTAAGTTAAGTGTTGTACATGCCAATTCCTACAGTGTTGTGTTGTCCCCATGCCAAGTTGACAGTTTATGATTGGCTCGTTAATGCTTATGTGTAGAGTTCACAAAGTAGGTATGAAACTCCTATCAACTTGGGATAGTTGGTGAAATTCCATTGTATCGTGCAGCTCCTTCACTTTCATGATGCACAATGGCTTTGGTTTTTCTAGGTGGAAATTCTAGTGTGGGTCCCAATTTGGCAATATAATATGCAAAGACAAACAAATGGTAGATTACTACTGCATCCCAGTTTTGAATAAATAAAAAGAGTCTGTAGAGATCTTTCTTTTTGGATAAATAAAAGATAATACAGCAAGTTTATGAGCTAACATGTTGCCTTTTATACTATATTTTCTTCTTATGTTGAATTTGCAACCTTTCCTTTGAATTTTTTATGTCATGTGATGAATGCAAATGTTTCTCCTTTATACATGTGTTTATCTTATGCAACTTGGATGATTGAACAGGCTATTATCTTATCTGTGTGTCATATAACCCTATGTGAATACATTTTTCTTATGTTAAACTTCATACCATTTATAAAACCCCACTTGCATTCTTTCTATTTTTATTTCTTTGCCTTTTTCTACTTTCTGTTCTAAAGCATACCCCTAAAAACTCCAAAAATTTATCCCTTTTCGTTTCTATTTTTATTTCTTTGCCTTTTTCTACTTTCTGTTCTAAAGCATACCCATAAAAACTCCAAAAATTTATGATACGAGGGAGCTGCCCCTCTCAAACATAGAGGAAGATTGCTAATCTGATAGCAATTTCTACAACTATTGGAATGTTTGCTGCTACCTGTTGGGCAAGTCTGAAGCTATTTGCAGCTAAATATAGTAGCAACAAATCAATTTACCAACAAACTGTAAAGTTAAAACTTAAAACCCCTAAATGTTGTTTTTAGGGTTGTCTAACTACTGTTTTCAGTGAAAATAGCAGTTCAACTAAAAACAACATTTTATAACCATATATGAACATTGATTTCAGATTTAGGAGTGAGCATGTAAAATAAAATATCATATATGCAAATCCCAAAGCACGAAGGGCCAAGGATTATCTTGAAGATTAAAGACTTATTGAATGTGTTGAAACTTGAATGGTTGATCAATGAAGACTAGGCACTTGCTCTTCCTCTTGTTGTTGCTCTCACACTTGCTAGTGATCTCACTCTTGCACCTTCTTGTTGCAATTTCTATCCTTGCTCAATGCTTTGATAGTGATTTGCTGTGGTGGGATCCATTTCTATATTTTTTCTAATGGGATCCATTTTTTATATTTTTTCTAAGTGCTCAGCGTGTGGATGGGGCCCATGAGCTATTAGAGTTAGAGTTAATAGCCCAAATGCCTAAAAACATGCCTGATTTTTAAATAAATAAGTAAAAGTGTTTGACATTGGAGAATGTGTAGTCATCTCAGGTAATTTTAGAGACTTTTGGAAATTTCCTAAATGCTCAAGGGACATACTGACATCCCTTGAACGTCTTCATTGGGGGGACACCCCCAAAACTTCCCCTCTCTAAGGTGACATCCTCTACCTACTAATGGCAGTGGGGCACAACAGGGGTACAGAATGCACAAAATGCAGAAGAAAAGGATATGCAAAAATAGGAATCCTTGTTCTTCAACCTTCAGCAAACAAAGGATTTAATTTTTGTTGCAAAAGTAGTGATATAGAAAAGATGAAATCCTAACTTGACTAGTATTAATGATTAATCAATTATTTTAGATTTATGAGTTAATTTGAGCCCTTGGCGAGTCAACTAGGGCCTGATCAATGGCAAGGAGGGAAGGGTGGAGAATAAGCTGCAGGTAGTATGTTTCACCTCCCACAAAAAACTCAAGAAAGAGAAGCTGAGTTTTCTATATAGAAATATTGTAAGAGATGTCAAGCTTAATTGTGAATCAACCTTAATGGCCCCTAGTTATGTGGAACCTCTACGGTTTTTTCTTACATATATATTGTCTTGGTTTTAGGCCTATGGTTTTAGAGGTTATTCCAATTGTGGATTTTGATAGCATGAATCCACGCTAAGAGATAGTATCAAGTAATAGAATACTTATTTTAATATATTAGTGTCTCTTATACATGCTGTCATTGTATCAATAATAAGAATGGAGACTTTGCATACCTTGTGGCATGGCTTGAATTGCATTATCACTTTTTTTATCACAAGTCCTGCCACCTGCAAGGAAGAGTAAGTTGCAATCAATCTCTTGCTCTCTAAATTCTTATCTATACGCTGCTGCATTTTGAAATTGCTGTAATTTGTCACTCTCAAACTACTTTTGTTCTATGAAATCATGTTGTAGAACCTTTCAACTTATATTATTCCTTTACATATTATAGTCTTATTATTGACTATTATCAGTGCGTGCATGTATGTGTTTAACACAGCTAGTATATAGGCAGAGCTGGTATGATCCACTTTTTGTCCAAACTCTCCAGAGAAAAAGGATCTTTGTTCACTTCATAAAAAAGATCAAATAAAAAGAATTTTTTAGGCATACCTTGGGCCATGCCAGGATTTTCATTATCAATATTATTGTCACAAGTTCTGCTGCCATCTGCTACAGAAGATTCCTTAGGAGAGCTAAGTAGTGGTGAACAATGTACACAAAAGTACCGATCAGATGGAAGCCAAAAATATCATCAAATCAAATGAAACTTCTTTTATAAATGATATTCATCTGAGTTTAATTGGTTTTGCAACATTCAATTTAACTAAACTAAAAATTCAGTGAAGCTGTAGAACAATAAGCTGTTGTGTTGTAACAGCATTGAGGACATCAAAAAAATTCAGAAACAGTAAACTGGACATGTCCATCATAGTCCAATTAGACATTTAAACTCATGCTGCACAGCATATGAAATTTGGCTTCTATCAAGCAGTTTTAATCTTGTAAAAGCACCTCTACCCTACAATTAGAAGCATAACAGATGGATAAGATAGATTTGTTTGTTGAACTCCAACCTGGTAAAAGATGATCTCTTGTCCTCCATCACATATGACACATAAGAAATCAGCTGCATAGATTATTAAAACGGTTCCTTAGAAAAAAAGTTAGCAGATATTGCTTATGATATCATAAAATGAATAATAATGATTATTAAATCCTTCAAATATTCTTTAACCTTCACCAAAATATAAGAAAATTCTTGAAACTGTATTTGACTTTACTGAAATTTAGGTTAGAAGAGAATATACAGGTCTAACTTCTTCACAGCTACACAATGTTACAGCACCAAAAGCTTCTCCAGATATTAGCTTTTCAATTACACAACTCTACAATTTTCTTCTAATGGTGGTTACTTAATATAAACTGTTTTCATTCTCAATATCCTCACAAATTAATAGGTACTTCAACAAACTCTCTATTTCTTTTAAAAAATCAATTACAATAGTCTCTTTTTTTTCAAAAAATAATTTTAAATATAAAGTTCTCAATACCCTCACTTTACCATGGAAATCTGACAAGCCTCTTCGATTTAGTTAATATTTTTCTTAGATTATCAATTACCCTACTCCATGTATTTTTGTGCTGTAATTCTATTCACATTATTAAAACATGCAAATTTAAGATAAATTCCAGAAATTTAACCTATTTACCATTCAGTTCAATTTTCTTGCCTTGCAATTATTGACATGCATAAATTTAAACTAATCTGTAAACTATGACTCTCTGGACAATTTTCTTTCTCTGCAACTTTATTGCAATCTTTATTTCCAATACTGAAATGTGGCTGATGAAGCTCGTTTCTAAAAACTCCCTCTATTTGCTTCAGTTATCTTGCCCTACAACTTTATTTACATTAGCCCACCAAGCACCAAGTGATGAAGTATAAAGACAAAACATGTCCTCTACACATGTTTTTATGCCCAAGTGATCCATCCCATGAATAGGCCTAAGGATTTTAAGATGGTTAGTGTTGAAAAATACTAAAGACAAAACATGTTATCTACACACGTTTCTATGCCCTAGTGATCCATGGCATGAATGGGCATGGCTTTTAAGATTGTTAGTGTTGAAAAATAATAGTAAAAATAGGCTTAGTCATTCCCCTTGGCTTTAAAATGTGAAACGATAAGCCAAGTGAAGATGATGAAAATGTAAAAGACATAAGACACAAGACAAAAGATAAATGCAATGAAAATCAATTTACGTCAATCCTTTACCTGTTCCAATATCCTTGATTGAGCTAAAGTGATGCACCCTACTCACTTTATTTGCTCTTGAAGTAGTTGATATGCGGTTTGCTCTCAAAGGTACAACATAACCTTGATGAGTTGGATGATTTTAGATGTATTTAGAATTTTAGACAGCATATACTTAACTCAAATTGGATGATGAAAATGAAGGGACAAGGCTTCAATTTATAGATTTTTTATGGATGAAATGGAAGGTTGAGATGCATTGAGAAGATCAAGGCATTAGCCTTGTGGCAAGTGTCACAAGGTGGAGGCTTGAGAAAATGGCATGTGTCATAGAAAAGGGGGCTAGGTGTGCTCACATTGGGAAGAACAAGGAGATGTTTAGGGTGGCTACACATGGGGAAGTGGATCTCACAGATGTGCGAGCATCCAATAAGAAGCTTAGTCAAAGGATGAGGTGGAAGGGGATAGTGACCTATGCATGCTAACACGTGTGAGCATTAAAGAGGGTTTGAGGGCACTTGTCACATGACTACAAATTTGGGGATTTGGGAGGATTTTTGATTGAGGAAAATGCTAATGAGGATTAGGAAGGATTTAGTTAATTAATTAATTAATTAAATAATGTAGTTTAGAAGAATTTAGGAGTAGGGGCTAAGATTAGATTAATTAAATTAATCAATCTTTAGAAGAAAGGGGATAATGTAATTAATTAAATTTAGTTTAATTAATTAAGGAAATAATCAAAAATTATTTAAATAATAAATTATTTAATTAATTTTAGGAGATGGTGAATTATGGCTAATAATTAATTAAATATTAATTTAATTAATTATGTGGTATGGTCAAATTCAGGGTGTCTACACCAAGTTTTAGAAACTTCCTCTATTCATGGTTCTCTTCAATTTTCCTGCCCCGAAAATATTTCCAAGTTATAGGAATGTACAGGTTAAGCAAACACCCAGAAACTTTCTCTACCATTCGCTTCAAATTTCTGGCCCTGTAATTTTATTTACATTACTGAAATGCACAAGTTTAGTTTAATTTCCAGATACTTCTTCTATTTATGATTCTTGTCAATTATTTTCACTGCAGTTTTTTAGAATTTAGAATGTATAAATTTAAACTAGATTTCAAAAACTTCACCTCCTTATGATTCTCTTTAAGCTGCATACTTTGCAACATTAACTACAGTACCGATATGTGCAATAGCAAGCTAACTTTGAAAGACTTCCTCCATTTTATATTCCCTCTGATTTTCTTGCCCTGCAATTTTATTAGATTATTGTCAATTGACCTTTCTTTTGTAACAGAAATTTTCAATCTTCTTGCCCTGCATTCTTATTAGACTATTAAAATTCACAAATTTAAGTTAGAACTTTTTCTGATCCAATTTTCAGCTTAGAGTTTATACTTTAAATGAAAATCACAGAACTCTGAAATTTAAGTGTTGATGTTACAAAATAATTTTAAATAAACACGAATAGGACACATACACAGTGAAGTCACAAAATGCTCAATTTTAAGCTAGGGTTTTTTTTGGTTCAATTCTCAGCTTAGAGTTAATTTGAGAATATCAGAATTTTAAAATTTAAGAAGTAATGTTATAAAATAATCCTAAATAAAGATGAACAGGGCATTTGCATGATGAAAGTAACAATTCTTATTTCCAAGAAATTCTCAAATCTCTATGTAGCATTTTCTTCAATTTTCTTGCCATGCAATTCTATTTACAGCATTGAGATACACAAATACAAACTAATTTTCAAAAACATATACTATTAATAATCAGAAACTTCCTTTCTTTACGCTATATTTCAATCTTCTTGCCCAGAACTTCTCTTTAGTCTTTACAGTAGAAATTTATGCTAATTTCTAGAATCTCTCTAAATACAATAGTTTTCAATCTTCTTGCTTGGCAATTTATATACGCTATTGAAATGTATAAAGTTAAGCTAAGGTTTTTTTGGCCCAATTTGGCACTCGGTGTCTCAGATGGAAATGGCAAAACTCTTAAAAACTAAAGAATTAAAGCTATGAATTCCAACAATATTTAGCTATTTTCTTCAGTTTTCTTGCCCTGCATTATATTTACAATTTTGAAATCTGCAAATTGAAGCTAATTTCAGGAAATTTCATCTCTTTACAAATCCTTACAATATACAAGAATTGCAGCTTTATTTATAGTATGGAAATATGCAAAATTGAGTTAACTTCAATAAACTTTATCATTTATCGTTCTCTTCGATTGTTTTGGTGGCAATTTATCTCATAAACAAAGACTTCAATTCATTTTGCATGCTTTCAAATTTTCTTCCCCTTGAATTGTACTTTACTGAATTTTACAAATTTAAGCTAGGGCTTATTCTGGCCCGATTTTACTCCTAGTGTTTCAAATAAAAGAAAGAACTATGGCATTCAAGAACAAAAGCTATGTCTAATGTGATCAAAATATTAGAGGCTTCCAAAGCAGTTCCCCAAATTCAGATCCCCAAGAGACATGATAAAGTGTTGAAATTAGGTAAAGGTAAAGGTGGGGTTTTTAGTCAGTTCCAAGCAGAACACAAATTTGGTATATAAGAACCCCCCTGTGACATTGTTTCTTCACTTACCTTATATATTGATCAACGAGGTGTTCATGCTCTACTCTCCTCCCTATTTGAAACTGTGCCTCCTCAAAGGTGTCACAGGCCTTCACCGTGAAGCTCACTCATGCTTAACTAGCATATCTAACCCGCTGGAATTGACATATGCCCAACTGACGTGGTGGGATGAAATAAAAATTTGGTGTATGAAATTCTCCTTGTGGGATTGTTTTCTTAGTTACCTTAAATATTTGTTCGACAAAGTATATGCCTCCATATTTGAATTCATGCCTCCTCTATGGAATACACAAGCCTTCATAATGAGGCCAATTCACGCTGAACTACCATGTTCAACTCGCCGAGCATAGCATAACTCAATAGACAAGATGGGATGCAAGTCCTTAGAAGAGGTACACTGACATCTAAGCAGATCACTGTGCAAGAAAATTTTAAGAAATACAAAAAATTGAGTCTTGATGTTCAACGAGTCATGACTTTCAAGAGCCGGAGCTATGATATTTAATAATAATTCATTATTTTGAGCAATAATGTGTGATATCCAACAACATATTTTGACTTTAAGAGCTAGAATTTCCAACCATAATTTGTGGGTTTCAATAATAACTTATAATTTTCAACAAAAAAATATTATTTTTGATAATCAGCTATAGTCTTTAGCTTTGATTTTCAACAATTATTAATACAAACTTTAACAACAAATTGTTATTTTCAAAGACCATAGCTATTGTTTTGAGCAATAACTCGTGAGTTTCTTTAAAGATTATGATTTTCCCACAATTTATTTTCAGAAATTAAATCTACGGCTTTGAACAATATCTCATAATTTTTAAAAATATTTTACAAAATTAACAAAAAAATATTATTTCAAAAAACCAAGGTTATTCTAAAGAACAATAAATTATGATTTTCAACAATAGCTCGTGATTTTTTAATTTATTGTTTTTCAAGAACCAAAGAACAATCTACAGTTTTGAATAATAATTTGTGATTTTCAAAGATAACTTAAAATTTCCAACAAAAATAATACTTTCAGTAACCAGAGACATGGTTTTAAACAATAATCTTTTTAT
>VDFB02290617.1:132664-168976 GCA_007258455.2 Sequoia sempervirens | reverse complement strand
GTGGAAATCGCACTTTTCAAGAGAATATAGCATTTGCATTGGGTTTTGAGCCATTATGTGATTATTGAGAATTGAAATTGATCAACTTTGATCCGAGCAAGAAGCTTTAGGGTTTCAAGTTCGAATTCCTTGGGGAACGAGCCATCTCCATCGGAAGCAGTTCAGAGGGTGTGAAATAACACCTGATTTATTGCCAACAGAGGTTTCTTCATTCAGAAGAAATCATTGAACTTCAGAGTGTTTAAATATTCAGGGTTTCAGAGAGTTTCTTTCTTCCAGAAGACATCTAGCAATACAGGCGCACATATTCTCCACATTCAGAGATTCCAGAAAGAGGCCGTACCTTTTATTTATTGTTGTTGCTGTCTCAGCCGTACAAATCTGTACAGTACCAGGCCGTACCATCCATAAAATGGCGTATTTTCAAAGGGGAGCAAAACGCCTTTCATATTTGACTTTTGTCTTCACCAGTCAAGGCGCCAACAGTCCAGGCATCTCTTTGCATCTTCAGAGAGAGGGAGAAGTGGATTTGCATGTCAGCCGTACCAGTTCAAGTTATTTACCAGCAAGCTGAAATCTCCAGGTTTTCATTAAAAGTCATCGCTTTTCTATTTGCATGTCAGTAGATATTCTTTGTAATCATTACTGGAGATTAAATAATAGTCTGGCTTCCATATTTGCTATTGCTTCTATAGTTTCAAGTGATAATTTATTTTATCTAAATTTATTATCTTTTTCAAGCAAAAACGCATTCTTCTTATTTATGCAAAAAACCACAAAAACGTCAAAAAAATCAAAAACTTCAAAAAAACCAAACCAAACAGTTAGATTTGAGAAACAGGGGAAACTTAGGGTTTCTACATTAATTAAGTTTTGATATTGAAGGGCAACAGGACTCCAGCAATGTAGTTTGGATTTATTAATGAAAAACCATTTTATATTTTAGGTGAGCGCTGTTACATAGGAGAAACCATTGCTATGTGCCAAAACGAATTTGTCACTTCTCTTATTTATTATCAGTGGTGGCATGTTAGGGTGTACTGGGTTTCAAGAAGCTCTTCTAATCATTGTTGGGGCAGTAAAATATCACCAAATGTGGCATGTGAAATTGTACATAAACATTGTACCAATGTACCCTATCTGTTTTATTTGCAAAAGATTTGTGGACAATTATGCTTTTCTAAATATATTTGCATCAATGGAGATGTTGAGTCTTTGTGGTAGATCAGTAGCAGTATTTGTCTTATTGTAGGAAAGGGTACTGTTATTTCATTGTTCCAAGCATATACAATGTGTACACAAAGTCATGGTGAAGAAAATGCAATATTCTCCTATTGTTGCAGACCAAATACAAACCATGGTCATATTGTAAATACAAATTTAAAATAATTTAGTAAATAAATCTAAAAACTTAAAATATTGTTTTGATTAAGGGGGAAAAATAGGTTTTGAATGGACCCGAAACCATTAACAACAAGTTTTGAATAGACCCAAAACCATTAACAAGCAAGTTTTGACAGGGACCTGAAACCCGCACAAGGAGATCAAGCTGCTAAAGGATAAAACAAACAGCACTAGCAGCCAACCAGAAGCAGATTACAAAATATTAACTTGAAATCTCAAATCTGCACCAAGAAAGGTTTTAACGGGAACCTTAACCCCAAAACAACCACAAGAAACAAGGGATTTGGACCCAAAAACCACCTGTATCGGCCAGGCAACCATCAACCTGAATCAGCCAAACTGCAGCACAATGCTTAACAGCACCAACCATCAGCAAACAACCAAAGACAGCCAAGTAACCAGCCAGACAGCAACACAATACTTGTCAGCACCATCCAACGAAACTAAACTCCCCACCTCAATAGGAGAGTTAAGAATCAGAGAGAAACACTGAAGAGTCTTAACAAGAACACAACACCAGTCCACCCACAGCACCAACCCAGCCTCCACCTCAATAGGAAGGGGCTCCCCTCTATAGGAGAGGATGAAATGAGACCCAGAACCATAGAGAAAAGAACTTCCCACACGATCCACAACCCACCTCTCCACCTCAATAGAAGAGCGCTCCACCTTCAAAAAAGCAGTCTCCACCTCCAAAGGAGACCATAGCTGAAAAAAGCGAAGGGAAGCAGCTACACCCATAGTAAAGACCACCATAACATCCTTTGGCAAATAAGTAAACAGGAACAAAGAAGAAGAAACAGAGCATTCCTCAGACAACAGCACACCCCCAACCTTGAAGCCAAACTTTAAGAACCAAAAGGGGGAGAGAATAGAGTTCAGCGAAACCAACAGGTAGACGGTCAAATAAAAAACCTTGCACCAAGAGAAACACTCCCCACCGAGAGCAGAAAGAAAACCAACACTGCAACAAAACAGGAGCCAAAGAGCAACAAACTCCCTACCCAAAAAAACAACCATAACCAACAAAGAGACAATGGACCATGAAAGAAGGGCACGATAAGGAAAGCCTCCAAACAGAGGGAGTAAAGAGTTGACAAGACAATGTAAACCAACCTACAACCCTACTTGCCAGTCAAGGTCTGAAACATGCCAAAAACAATTCACAACTAACTCCACCAAAGGCAGACCAACAACCGAAACCCCAAGCATCAGAAGCACCCACACAGAGGCAAAGAAGCCCCAAAAAAGCCAGAGAGAGCCCAGAGAGCCTGATGACAGAGAGAGAGGAGAGAAGGCACGGCAAGAAAAAACCACTTCCAACCCAACATGCCAGTTAAGGTCTAAGATAAGGCCATCATTCTCCTCAACCAACCCCTCAGCAAGAACACCAAGCATGTAGAAACCCTAAGTTTCCCCTAATCTTGAATCTGAAAGTT
The DNA here is from genome assembly GCA_007258455.2 of Sequoia sempervirens. Lineage (NCBI taxonomy): Eukaryota > Viridiplantae > Streptophyta > Pinopsida > Cupressales > Cupressaceae > Sequoia > Sequoia sempervirens. The sequence goes on along the minus strand of VDFB02290617.1, from coordinate 166,133 downwards.
TTCTAATGTTTTTTTTGAAATTTTGGGTTGTTGGACGTTTTTGGTGGTTTTGCATAAAATAAAGAAATTGCGATTTTGATAATAAATGATCATAAATTCAATTAAAACATTTCAACTCTGTAAACTGTAAAAATCTACTGAGAATAAGGTTGCCAGATAATTTATTATTCTTCCGGAAATGATTACAGAAAAACCCAGTTACATGCAATCAAAAAGGCAATGAAATTTTATTAAGGAACCTGGCAATATTGCTGCAATAAATGAAGTCTTGATGCTGGTACGGCTGTGATGATAAATCAATTTCCCTTGCCTCAGAAGGAAGAAACCACAGCTAGGAGAATATGCGCCCTTGGCAATGAAACCCAACTGCAAATGATGAATACCGTTTTTGCTCTGAAGACCAAAGTATAGCTCCCCTTGGAAGGTACGGCCAGGTACAGAAATGTACGGCCTTTTCACAGCAGCAAACAAAGAATAAAAAGTACGGCTCAATCCCTGTGCCTCCAGATCTTAAGAGTTATGCGCCTTAACTGAAGGTTGCTTTTCTGAATAAAAACCAAGTGATTTTCTCTGCTGAGGAAGTACGGCTGTAGTGAAGGTACAGTCTGCTGCAAATGGTACGGCTGACAGCAGCAATAAATGTGAGTGGTACGGCCTCCTCAAGACTCTCCAGAATATCAATAAAAATAGGCGCCTTGGTTTGCAATAGCTTTCCAGATGACAGAATGTCTGAAAACCCTGAAGATTAATAACCTCTGAAGCTCTATAATTTCTTCTGGATGAAGAAATCTCACAACTGGCAGTAAATCGGGTGATATCTCACACCCTCTGAACTGATTCAATGGAGATGGCTCGTTCTCCAAGAATTTCGAACACAAACCCTAAGGTCTCCGTTCTCTGGCAAAGACTGGCCAATTTTCAATTCATAAAATGTCATAATGGCACAATTCCCAAGGCAAATGCACTATATTGCTGAAAAGTGTGATTTCCTTAAAGATAGGGACTTTTTAAATATTTCAACTTTTAATCTTTTAATTTTCAATAGTCTCAACCAAATATTAAATTATAAATTTAATATGCAAAATGGCCCCTTTCCTGATGATGGCGACCCCCTTGATTAAAAATCACTTACGTTATAATTTAATATTATAACTTTATATTAAATTCATCAAATAATTAATATTTAATTAATGCAATTAAATATTAATATCTTCCTCGTTATTCATCCGATGACTGATCCGTCTGAAGCTGACGAACTCTGAAGTGATCCTGAACGCTGCCAAATCCACACTGCTAAAAATAGCAGGGGTCCCACGCTGACTGCCAGGAACTGCTAAAAATAGCAATTCTGCAAGAAACGTCCGAATGAACCCGAACGAAAGCCAATTGATCAAAACTGCCAATCTGAAGCTGAGCCGAGCTCCGAAACGACCCTCTAACCACTCTATCAGCCTACGAGGGTCTCATGATAGGCTAACCTTACGAACTCTGATGCTCGCCAAAAAATGGGGACATGACAAAGCACCACACCCAGCACCAACACCAGCACCAAAGAAGAAACAGAGGAACTCGAAAGGAGGAGGACAAGGCAAGGAAAACCTCCAAGCAGAGAGTGTAGAAAGCCAACAAGACATTGAAGAACAACCTCCAACCCTACATGCTAGTCAGGGTCTGAAACATGCCATGAATTGTCCACAAGCAACTCCACCAGAGGCAACCCAACAAACTCATCACGACACAACAAAAGCCCCCATACAGAGGTAAAAAAGCCCCCAAAAGGCCAGAGAGAACCAAGAAAACCTACAGACAGAGAAAGAGGAGAGAAGGCACAACAATGAAAAACCACTTCCAACCCGACATGCTAGTCAAGGTCTGAGATAAGGCCACCAAACTCCTCAAACAATCCATCGGCAAGAGCTCCAGGCACAACCACCAACACCACACACAGAGACACAAAAAGCCACTCCCCAAAGAACAGCCTCCGCCCAGCATAGAAGAGCAACAAGGGAGGCCACGGGCAGAACCAACACCGAACACGCTAGAGAAAGGACCCACATAGGAAGTGGCACCCCTAGCAGCAGCACGGAGAGAAACACCAAACGGCAGCACAGGAGAAGGACCAGCGGCGCCAAACTATCCTCTCAACACCAACACGATCCTTGTCTGGGTCGTCCTCACCACCATCGTCTCCATCGTCTTCCTACGAATTCAAACTCAGACTCCTTCTCCCTCTCCCACCCGTCGCCATTGTCTTCTTTTCTTTTCTTTTTTTTTGTTATAAATGTGTTTTCCCTATTTTTTATCTCAACAATTTTTAAAATTTTCACGCCAAATTGACAAGCGTCATCATGCATCAAATATGTCATTGTATTCTTCTATTCTTACATTGATTGGTTTTTCTAATTATTCACTTAAATTTACAGCCTGATACCCTTGAATGTCATAGTCTTACTGACCCTTAACTTTCATTAACCAATTTTTGCACCATAGGTATTATCCTTTATTTTCCGATCATGTTTGTGTTGTAGCTTTAAGTCCCCATTGGCATTCCATGTGTCATTTCAGCTTTAAGTCCCCATTTACATTCCATGTGTCGATTTCCTATTGCATTGCAAGGGTCCTTCACATTGCTATTTTTTATTTGAAACCTTTTGCTAAAACCATGAGCTAGCGATATCATGCCACGTGACCCTGACTTAAGAGGCATACCTAGCAATTCATACAATGTTGTGTTGTCCTCACACTAAGTTGATGGCTCATGATTGGTTCATTAATGATTATGTGTACGCTTCAAAGTGTAATTGCAAAAGACTAGTCAATTTTTGGCGAGTCGCAACATCCTATTGCATCACACAGTTCATTTACATCATGGTTTTGAATGTGGGCACCACTCTCATTCCTATGATATGTGATGACTTTATATTTTCTACGAGTATGTTGATTTGGTTTCCAGCTCGGAAATATCTTATGTGATGGTGAACAAGCGGCAAATTGTTATTGCATCACGTGACTACTTCATATCGCAATTTTTATTTGAAATACTTTGTTAAAACAATGAGCTAGTGATATCATGCCATGTGTTCTTAAGTTAAGTGTTGTACATGCCAATTCCTACAGTGTTGTGTTGTCCCCATGCCAAGTTGACAGTTTATGATTGGCTCGTTAATGCTTATGTGTAGAGTTCACAAAGTAGGTATGAAACTCCTATCAACTTGGGATAGTTGGTGAAATTCCATTGTATCGTGCAGCTCCTTCACTTTCATGATGCACAATGGCTTTGGTTTTTCTAGGTGGAAATTCTAGTGTGGGTCCCAATTTGGCAATATAATATGCAAAGACAAACAAATGGTAGATTACTACTGCATCCCAGTTTTGAATAAATAAAAAGAGTCTGTAGAGATCTTTCTTTTTGGATAAATAAAAGATAATACAGCAAGTTTATGAGCTAACATGTTGCCTTTTATACTATATTTTCTTCTTATGTTGAATTTGCAACCTTTCCTTTGAATTTTTTATGTCATGTGATGAATGCAAATGTTTCTCCTTTATACATGTGTTTATCTTATGCAACTTGGATGATTGAACAGGCTATTATCTTATCTGTGTGTCATATAACCCTATGTGAATACATTTTTCTTATGTTAAACTTCATACCATTTATAAAACCCCACTTGCATTCTTTCTATTTTTATTTCTTTGCCTTTTTCTACTTTCTGTTCTAAAGTATACCCCTAAAAACTCCAAAAATTTATCCCTTTTCGTTTCTATTTTTATTTCTTTTCCTTTTTCTACTTTCTGTTCTAAAGCATACCCATAAAAACTCCAAAAATTTATGATACGAGGGAGCTGCCCCTCTCAAACATAGAGGAAGATTGCTAATCTGATAGCAATTTCTACAACTATTGGAATGTTTGCTGCTACCTGTTGGGCAAGTCTGAAGCTATTTGCAGCTAAATATAGTAGCAACAAATCAATTTACCAACAAACTGTAAAGTTAAAACTTAAAACCCCTAAATGTTGTTTTTAGGGTTGTCTAACTACTGTTTTCAGTGAAAATAGCAGTTCAACTAAAAACAACATTTTATAACCATATATGAACATTGATTTCAGATTTAGGAGTGAGCATGTAAAATAAAATATCATATATGCAAATCCCAAAGCACGAAGGGCCAAGGATTATCTTGAAGATTAAAGACTTATTGAATGTGTTGAAACTTGAATGGTTGATCAATGAAGACTAGGCACTTGCTCTTCCTCTTGTTGTTGCTCTCACACTTGCTAGTGATCTCACTCTTGCACCTTCTTGTTGCAATTTCTATCCTTGCTCAATGCTTTGATAGTGATTTGCTGTGGTGGGATCCATTTCTATATTTTTTCTAATGGGATCCATTTTTTATATTTTTTCTAAGTGCTCAGCGTGTGGATGGGGCCCATGAGCTATTAGAGTTAGAGTTAATAGCCCAAATGCCTAAAAACATGCCTGATTTTTAAATAAATAAGTAAAAGTGTTTGACATTGGAGAATGTGTAGTCATCTCAGGTAATTTTAGAGACTTTTGGAAATTTCCTAAATGCTCAAGGGACATACTGACATCCCTTGAACGTCTTCATTGGGGGGACACCCCCAAAACTTCCCCTCTCTAAGGTGACATCCTCTACCTACTAATGGCAGTGGGGCACAACAGGGGTACAGAATGCACAAAATGCAGAAGAAAAGGATATGCAAAAATAGGAATCCTTGTTCTTCAACCTTCAGCAAACAAAGGATTTAATTTTTGTTGCAAAAGTAGTGATATAGAAAAGATGAAATCCTAACTTGACTAGTATTAATGATTAATCAATTATTTTAGATTTATGAGTTAATTTGAGCCCTTGGCGAGTCAAACTAGGGCCTGATCAATGGCAAGGAGGGAAGGGTGGAGAATAAGCTGCAGGTAGTATGTTTCACCTCCCACAAAAAACTCAAGAAAGAGAAGCTGAGTTTTCTATATAGAAATATTGTAAGAGATGTCAAGCTTAATTGTGAATCAACCTTAATGGCCCCTAGTTATGTGGAACCTCTACGGTTTTTTCTTACATATATATTGTCTTGGTTTTAGGCCTATGGTTTTAGAGGTTATTCCAATTGTGGATTTTGATAGCATGAATCCACGCTAAGAGATAGTATCAAGTAATAGAATACTTATTTTAATATATTAGTGTCTCTTATACATGCTGTCATTGTATCAATAATAAGAATGGAGACTTTGCATACCTTGTGGCATGGCTTGAATTGCATTATCACTTTTTTTATCACAAGTCCTGCCACCTGCAAGCGAAGAGTAAGTTGCAATCAATCTCTTGCTCTCTAAATTCTTATCTATACGCTGCTGCATTTTGAAATTGCTGTAATTTGTCACTCTCAAACTACTTTTGTTCTATGAAATCATGTTGTAGAACCTTTCAACTTATATTATTCCTTTACATATTATAGTCTTATTATTGACTATTATCAGTGCGTGCATGTATGTGTTTAACACAGCTAGTATATAGGCAGAGCTGGTATGATCCACTTTTTGTCCAAACTCTCCAGAGAAAAAGGATCTTTGTTCACTTCATAAAAAAGATCAAATAAAAAGAATTTTTTAGGCATACCTTGGGCCATGCCAGGATTTTCATTATCAATATTATTGTCACAAGTTCTGCTGCCATCTGCTACAGAAGATTCCTTAGGAGAGCTAAGTAGTGGTGAACAATGTACACAAAAGTACCGATCAGATGGAAGCCAAAAATATCATCAAATCAAATGAAACTTCTTTTATAAATGATATTCATCTGAGTTTAATTGGTTTTGCAACATTCAATTTAACTAAACTAAAAATTCAGTGAAGCTGTAGAACAATAAGCTGTTGTGTTGTAACAGCATTGAGGACATCAAAAAAATTCAGAAACAGTAAACTGGACATGTCCATCATAGTCCAATTAGACATTTAAACTCATGCTGCACAGCATATGAAATTTGGCTTCTATCAAGCAGTTTTAATCTTGTAAAAGCACCTCTACCCTACAATTAGAAGCATAACAGATGGATAAGATAGATTTGTTTGTTGAACTCCAACCTGGTAAAAGATGATCTCTTGTCCTCCATCACATATGACACATAAGAAATCAGCTGCATAGATTATTAAAACGGTTCCTTAGAAAAAAAGTTAGCAGATATTGCTTATGATATCATAAAATGAATAATAATGATTATTAAATCCTTCAAATATTCTTTAACCTTCACCAAAATATAAGAAAATTCTTGAAACTGTATTTGACTTTACTGAAATTTAGGTTAGAAGAGAATATACAGGTCTAACTTCTTCACAGCTACACAATGTTACAGCACCAAAAGCTTCTCCAGATATTAGCTTTTCAATTACACAACTCTACAATTTTCTTCTAATGGTGGTTACTTAATATAAACTGTTTTCATTCTCAATATCCTCACAAATTAATAGGTACTTCAACAAACTCTCTATTTCTTTTAAAAAATCAATTACAATAGTCTCTTTTTTTTCAAAAAATAATTTTAAATATAAAGTTCTCAATACCCTCACTTTACCATGGAAATCTGACAAGCCTCTTCGATTTAGTTAATATTTTTCTTAGATTATCAATTACCCTACTCCATGTATTTTTGTGCTGTAATTCTATTCACATTATTAAAACATGCAAATTTAAGATAAATTCCAGAAATTTAACCTATTTACCATTCAGTTCAATTTTCTTGCCTTGCAATTATTGACATGCATAAATTTAAACTAATCTGTAAACTATGACTCTCTGGACAATTTTCTTTCTCTGCAACTTTATTGCAATCTTTATTTCCAATACTGAAATGTGGCTGATGAAGCTCGTTTCTAAAAACTCCCTCTATTTGCTTCAGTTATCTTGCCCTACAACTTTATTTACATTAGCCCACCAAGCACCAAGTGATGAAGTATAAAGACAAAACATGTCCTCTACACATGTTTTTATGCCCAAGTGATCCATCCCATGAATAGGCCTAAGGATTTTAAGATGGTTAGTGTTGAAAAATACTAAAGACAAAACATGTTTCTACACACGTTTCTATGCCCTAGTGATCCATGGCATGAATGGGCATGGCTTTTAAGATTGTTAGTGTTGAAAAATAATAGTAAAAATAGGCTTAGTCATTCCCCTTGGCTTTAAAATGTGAAACGATAAGCCAAGTGAAGATGATGAAAATGTAAAAGACATAAGACACAAGACAAAAGATAAATGCAATGAAAATCAATTTACGTCAATCCTTTACTGTTCCAATATCCTTGATTGAGCTAAAGTGATGCACCCTACTCACTTTATTTGCTCTTGAAGTAGTTGATATGCGGTTTGCTCTCAAAGGTACAACATAACCTTGATGAGTTGGATGATTTTAGATGTATTTAGAATTTTAGACAGCATATACTTAACTCAAATTGGATGATGAAAATGAAGGGACAAGGCTTCAATTTATAGATTTTTTATGGATGAAATGGAAGGTTGAGATGCATTGAGAAGATCGAGGCATTAGCCTTGTGGCAAGTGTCACAAGGTGGAGGCTTGAGAAAATGGCATGTGTCATAGAAAAGGGGGCTAGGTGTGCTCACATTGGGAAGAACAAGGAGATGTTTAGGGTGGCTACACATGGGGAAGTGGATCTCACAGATGTGCGAGCATCCAATAAGAAGCTTAGTCAAAGGATGAGGTGGAAGGGGATAGTGACCTATGCATGCTAACACGTGTGAGCATTAAAGAGGGTTTGAGGGCACTTGTCACATGACTACAAATTTGGGGATTTGGGAGGATTTTTGATTGAGGAAAATGCTAATGAGGATTAGGAAGGATTTAGTTAATTAATTAATTAATTAAATAATGTAGTTTAGAAGAATTTAGGAGTAGGGGCTAAGATTAGATTAATTAAATTAATCAATCTTTAGAAGAAAGGGGATAATGTAATTAATTAAATTTAGTTTAATTAATTAAGGAAATAATCAAAAATTATTTAAATAATAAATTATTTAATTAATTTTAGGAGATGGTGAATTATGGCTAATAATTAATTAAATATTAATTTAATTAATTATGTGGTATGGTCAAATTCAGGGTGTCTACACCAAGTTTTAGAAACTTCCTCTATTCATGGTTCTCTTCAATTTTCCTGCCCCGAAAATATTTCCAAGTTATAGGAATGTACAGGTTAAGCAAACACCCAGAAACTTTCTCTACCATTCGCTTCAAATTTCTGGCCCTGTAATTTTATTTACATTACTGAAATGCACAAGTTTAGTTTAATTTCCAGATACTTCTTCTATTTATGATTCTTGTCAATTATTTTCACTGCAGTTTTTTAGAATTTAGAATGTATAAATTTAAACTAGATTTCAAAAACTTCACCTCCTTATGATTCTCTTTAAGCTGCATACTTTGCAACATTAACTACAGTACCGATATGTGCAATAGCAAGCTAACTTTGAAAGACTTCCTCCATTTTATATTCCCTCTGATTTTCTTGCCCTGCAATTTTATTAGATTATTGTCAATTGACCTTTCTTTTGTAACAGAAATTTTCAATCTTCTTGCCCTGCATTCTTATTAGACTATTAAAATTCACAAATTTAAGTTAGAACTTTTTCTGATCCAATTTTCAGCTTAGAGTTTATACTTTAAATGAAAATCACAGAACTCTGAAATTTAAGTGTTGATGTTACAAAATAATTTTAAATAAACACGAATAGGACACATACACAGTGAAGTCACAAAATGCTCAATTTTAAGCTAGGGTTTTTTTTGGTTCAATTCTCAGCTTAGAGTTAATTTGAGAATATCAGAATTTTAAAATTTAAGAAGTAATGTTATAAAATAATCCTAAATAAAGATGAACAGGGCATTTGCATGATGAAAGTAACAATTCTTATTTCCAAGAAATTCTCAAATCTCTATGTAGCATTTTCTTCAATTTTCTTGCCATGCAATTCTATTTACAGCATTGAGATACACAAATACAAACTAATTTTCAAAAACATATACTATTAATAATCAGAAACTTCCTTTCTTTACGCTATATTTCAATCTTCTTGCCCAGAACTTCTCTTTAGTCTTTACAGTAGAAATTTATGCTAATTTCTAGAATCTCTCTAAATACAATAGTTTTCAATCTTCTTGCTTGGCAATTTATATACGCTATTGAAATGTATAAAGTTAAGCTAAGGTTTTTTTGGCCCAATTTGGCACTCGGTGTCTCAGATGGAAATGGCAAAACTCTTAAAAACTAAAGAATTAAAGCTATGAATTCCAACAATATTTAGCTATTTTCTTCAGTTTTCTTGCCCTGCATTATATTTACAATTTTGAAATCTGCAAATTGAAGCTAATTTCAGGAAATTTCATCTCTTTACAAATCCTTACAATATACAAGAATTGCAGCTTTATTTATAGTATGGAAATATGCAAAATTGAGTTAACTTCAATAAACTTTATCATTTATCGTTCTCTTCGATTGTTTTGGTGGCAATTTATCTCATAAACAAAGACTTCAATTCATTTTGCATGCTTTCAAATTTTCTTCCCCTTGAATTGTACTTTACTGAATTTTACAAATTTAAGCTAGGGCTTATTCTGGCCCGATTTTACTCCTAGTGTTTCAAATAAAAGAAAGAACTATGGCATTCAAGAACAAAAGCTATGTCTAATGTGATGAGCTCAAGTGGTCAAAATATTAGAGGCTTCCAAAGCAGTTCCCCAAATTCAGATCCCCAAGAGACATGATAAAGTGTTGAAATTAGGTAAAGGTAAAGGTGGGGTTTTTAGTCAGTTCCAAGCAGAACACAAATTTGGTATATAAGAACCCCCCTGTGACATTGTTTCTTCACTTACCTTATATATTGATCAACGAGGTGTTCATGCTCTACTCTCCTCCCTATTTGAAACTGTGCCTCCTCAAAGGTGTCACAGGCCTTCACCGTGAAGCTCACTCATGCTTAACTAGCATATCTAACCCGCTGGAATTGACATATGCCCAACTGACGTGGTGGGATGAAATAAAAATTTGGTGTATGAAATTCTCCTTGTGGGATTGTTTTCTTAGTTACCTTAAATATTTGTTCGACAAAGTATATGCCTCCATATTTGAATTCATGCCTCCTCTATGGAATACACAAGCCTTCATAATGAGGCCAATTCACGCTGAACTACCATGTTCAACTTGCCGAGCATAGCATAACTCAATAGACAAGATGGGATGCAAGTCCTTAGAAGAGGTACACTGACATCTAAGCAGATCACTGTGCAAGAAAATTTTAAGAAATACAAAAAATTGAGTCTTGATGTTCAACGAGTCATGACTTTCAAGAGCCGGAGCTATGATATTTAATAATAATTCATTATTTTGAGCAATAATGTGTGATATCCAACAACATATTTTGACTTTAAGAGCTAGAATTTCCAACCATAATTTGTGGGTTTCAATAATAACTTATAATTTTCAACAAAAAAATATTATTTTTGATAATCAGCTATAGTCTTTAGCTTTGATTTTCAACAATTATTAATACAAACTTTAACAACAAATTGTTATTTTCAAAGACCAGAGCTATTGTTTTGAGCAATAACTTGTGAGTTTCTTTAAAGATTATGATTTTCCCACAATTTATTTTCAGAAATTAAATCTACGGCTTTGAACAATATCTCATAATTTTTAAAAATATTTTACAAAATTAACAAAAAAATATTATTTCAAAAAACCAAGGTTATTCTAAAGAACAATAAATTATGATTTTCAACAATAGCTCGTGATTTTTTAATTTATTGTTTTTCAAGAACCAAAGAACAATCTACAGTTTTGAATAATAATTTGTGATTTTCAAAGATAACTTAAAATTTCCAACAAAAATAATACTTTCAGTAACCAGAGACATGGTTTTAAACAATAATCTTTTTATTGTCTGTAATGATTTATAAAATTCAACTACAAACCCTTACTTTTGAATATCGAAATTAAATCAAAAATAATTTATGGTTTTCAACAATAACTCGTGATTTTTCATTCAAATTATTATTTTCCATGAAACAAAGCTCTGTACGGATTTGAACAAAAGTATACTATTTCCAGCAAAGAAAAAAAATAAAGATTCAGAACTATAGTTTGAATAATAATTTATGACTTTCTATCAATAATTTATTTTAGAAAAATAGAACACTTACTTGATTGACCATATGTTAAGGCCGAAAAAGATCAGTGCTGCGCCTGCGCAATATCCTCCTGTGTTTCCTCTTTATCGAAAATGTAATAATGTGGAGGTGAATATACAGTGAAGATTTTTAAGCGCTGCTCGTCTGCCATTGTTTAAAACCTCAAAGCTATCGAAGTACAGAGATTAAAGACGACAAATTTCGCGTTTATTCCCGCCTCAAAGGAAAGGCTTATGGTACATATGGTAACGTGTATGTATTACTTTCTCCGCCACCTTGGTGAGGAGACGTTCCGTTGCTTTTAACGGCGTTATAAATGCCCTCCCACTCCTCCGATCTAGGAATTGGCTCTTTTTATGGGTAAAAGGGGAGTTGAGATCCCTTAAATTCTTTCCAAATATGTCAATTTAAGGATTTTAATTACTTTTATGATTATTATTAATTGTTTGCAGTAGGGTTCACTCTCTAAAGATGTGATTTATTTTATTTTTTAAAATCATATATATGAATTTTTATGTTTATTTATAATTAGGTTTATGTTGTTTTTTTAATTGGTTTTTGTTGATTGATATAAATATGAAATATTTAAAAAAATTATTTTAATATGTTATGTGAAAAGGAAGTCTAATTTATAATAAGAATTTGGTACACATAACAAATATATTTAGGATATTAAATTTATTGAGAAATCATCTAATAAAATATCGAAATTCATTTACTACTCTTGTGACTTAATCTGACAATGTAAAATTTTACTTGAGTCACGATCCTATTGTGCATTAGATCTCATTTTGTATATCACTTGTAATCAATCTCAAAAAAAAAAAAAATGGGTTTCCCTTGGTCAAATTGTTTAGGTGTTCATTATTGGTGCAGGAGCACACAGGCGAACAGGGGATCAACACCAACCAAAAACATTGTTTGTTTTGCTTTCGATTTTGGTTTTGTTCGTGTTTGGTTTATCTCGCTTCGATCAGTGCCTAAACCACTTAAATTCCACAATCTCATTTTGACACTTTAACGAGATGACAATGAAGCAAATACATCTCAAAGAAGCATCGTCTTATGAAGTATGGTGATAAGGAATCTTTTACGCAAATGTAATTGGCTGGTGTAAAGCCAAGCTTCACTATATTTTTGTTAGCTCTTGCACAACTTGAATATGATGGAACGAAGCATAAACAGTCATCAATCGGTGGATGGTACAGTTTGGTATCCTTTGACAATGTAGCATGTGTGATAATTGATTGAATCGTATTCACTAAGATTCATACCATTTTAAAAATGGCATTTTGAATATTTTAAATTGGGAATAAAATGCAAATAAAGCAGGAAATTCAGAATGTGGAAGGGTGTAAGAACCTTTGGAAACTATTATATGAATTGAATTGAAAATGGGGGTAGAAGAAGACATTTTATTTTTGTTTACAATGCAAATTTAAGACACAACAAAAGGCTACACCATGTAATTAGACAATTAAAAGCACATGAAGAATTGTGTGCATAGCTTTGAGGGGGCGATAGGAATGTGGGGCGGCTATTTTATGTTAAAAAAGACAGATTTCAAACAAATGAAAAAGGTTGCACATAATTGGAGAAGAGAAGGTCCATAAACTTTGGAAAGGCCAATATAATTGATGAAAAGGCCGATATATATCTAAAGCAAGAAAAGTTGATAACATTATAATCTGCAATTTTGAAATGATTTAAAAAATAAAAATAAAATGTCTTTTTATATTCAATGGATCGATGAAATTGAAAGGAAGGGGCGGCAGTTTTGGAAAGGTTGTTAGGGTGGTTGACCAAGTGAAGAGGAAGAGGCATCAAGCTAAGTGTGTGCAGTAGCGGTGGAAGACCCCTTGTTTAAAAACAATAGAATTCAAATTTAAAGCAGAGAGAGAGAGAAGGGGTGCTAAGTTAGGGATAACAAGAAAAATTATCCATAAGAATAAGGGAAAGAGGGGTTGCGCACAAGTGGAGATGAGGACTGTGCATAGAGACTATAAGTTACGGCAGGGAGGATGAAAGTTGCATTACTTTTAATGAATTAGATGGAAGATGGCATGTGTGATGCCAGAGTGAAGGCAGCGCAAGAAATGAATTAAGTTGGTTTAAGAGAAAGCTAGAAAGAAAAGTGATAAGGAAATAAGCTTTGAGGGAAAATCAAAGAGCCACGCAATATAATAAATGATGTGTAATGGAGTGAATAATATATGTACATTAATGTAGTCGACTTGTATAAGGAAAAGATGCACATGACTGAATGTAGATTGTGTGGAAAGAGGTTGTGGAGCGGGATGAAGAAAGTTGAATATGCAGAGAAAAGACATAGTGTCCATAACAATGAGAGAGGCTACTGAGGGCCAATGGTTGTAATGGTTGCTTATGTAATTTTGTTTATGAAGAATGTTCAATAAAGTTGAGTGTTAGTTTGATGCTTGTTGCAATTTTTATAATGTTTTTGAAATTGATCAACAAAGTGGTTTGTGAATGTGAGTTGTTTTGTGAGAGGGGGCAACCCTCTTGCATCAATTAGTATTAGAGTGGGTAGTCCTGAGAGTGGAGAGGATCCACTAACATCTACAAGTGATGTGTGAATAGATCATCGATCGTGAGGCAATTCACACCAAAAATTAAGTGTGAAGCAGTAGAGAAGAAATTTGAGAGGGTTGTTGCGGGTAGAGGAGTCCTAAGAAGCAGAGAGCTTGAAACCATGATGGAATGTGTTTTGTAGATTGAGAGTGATTGTAGTAGGAAAGATGGGTTGGGTTGTGAGGAGACTTGTGCAGATAATATTTTGGGAGCAGTATTGGGATGATGAGGAGGATGAAATATTTGAAGTGATGGAAAAGATGGTTCGAGGAAAAGTGGAAAAGAGTGTTGAAAAGAGTGAAAGGAAAATGGTGAAGAAGAGTGAAACAAAGAAATAGGACAATGAAAAAGAGTATTGCAGCTTAAGTTGGATGAAGAAAGATGAGAGAGCAGCCCTTGCAAAAGAAGTTGCAGTAGAAACATGCCATGAGGATGGCATGACAAGAGAAGAAGAAAATATTGAGGTGAGTAGTGAAGAGGTTGTAGTAGATGATGAAGGTGAAGTAGATTTGTTCACACAACTATTGGAAATTGAGGAAGAGTGGACATCGAATCTTGATGTAGTAGTGAAAGTTGAAGAGCGAAAAGTTGCAGCTGACAAGGAAGCGGTAGATGTCGCAGTGAAGTTTGATGTTGTAGCACTTGGTGAATGCAGATGAGGTAAAACAACTTTATGATGTTATCATGTTTTCAAATGAGATGGATAAAGGACAAGAGCTTGTAGTAGATGTTGCATGGTTGTGTGTAGAGTTGGTTGAGGATGTTGTAGGATTTTGGTGGAGGTGGTCGGTTTGAGGTGGGTTTGAACCCATGGAGGAGGAGAGAAGAGTGCAGAGGATTTGGTAGAGGAGATTAGACTTTGGTGGAAATGAGTCGATGAGGGGAAAAGGGAGAAAGGTACAACATTGTTGGAGGAAGGTGGTGTGTGTTCTAGCATGATGCTGAAAAAAGTGGAAGAAGGGTTGAATTTGAGCACTTGGACAGTGAAGGAGTTTGCTGCAAGTTGACGACAACTTGGAAGAGTAGTGAAACTAGTCAACTCACCATTGTGAGCCTATGCTCACAATCTTTCTACCCAACGTGTATAGTGCAAGAGCACACAGGCAAACACGCAATTGGCACCAACCAAAAACATTGTTTATTTTGCTTTGGATTTTGGTTTCGTTCATGTTTGGTTTCTCTCGCTTCGATCAATGCCTAAACCTCTTAAATTTCAATCTCATTTTGACACTTTAACGAGATGACAATGAAGCAGATACATCTCAGAGAAGCGTTGTCTCATGAAGTATGGTGATAAGGAATCTTTTACACAAATGTAATTGGCTGGTGTAAATCCAAGCTTCACTATCTTTTTGTCAGCTTTTGCATGGCTTGAATATGATGGAACGAAGCATAAACAATCATCGATTAGTGGATGGTACAGTTTGGTATTCTTTGATAGTGTAGCAAGTGTGATAGTTGATCGAATCAAATTCACCAAGAATCATACCATTTTAAAAATGACATTTTGAATTATTTTAAATTGAGAATAAAACACAAATAAAGTAGAAAATTCAGAATATGGAAGGGTGCAAGAACCTTTGGAAACTAACCTTTGGAAACTATTATATGAATCAAATTTAAAATGGGGTTTATTTTTGTTTACAATACAAATTTAAGACACAATGAAAGTCTGTTACATGTAATTAGACAATTAAAAACGCATGAAGAATTTTTTGCATAGCTTTGAGGGGATTGATAGGAATGTGGGGCAACTATTTTATGTTAAAAAAGAAAAATTTCAAACAAATGAAAAAGGCTACGCATAACTGGAGAAAAGAAGGTCGATAAACTTTGGAAAGGCCAATAAAGTTGATGAAAAGGTTGATATATCTGAAACAAGAAAGGTCAATAACATTATAATCTGCAATTTTAAAATGAATGTTAAAAAAAAAAGATCTATGTCTTTTCATATTCAATGGATCGATGAAATAAAAAGGAGGGGGCGGTGGTTTTGGAAAGGATATTAGGGTGGTCGACCAAGTGAAGAGGAAGAGGCATCGAGCTAAGTGTGTGCAACAACAGTGGAAGACCCCTTGTTAAAAACAATAGAATGCAAATTTAAAACAGAGAGAGAAGGGGCACCAAGTTAGGGATAACAAGAAAAGTTTCCCATGAGAATAAGGGAAAGAGGGGTTGCGCACAAGTGGAGATGAGGACTGCATAGAGACTGTAAGTTAATGACCTGGAGGATGAAAGTTGTGTTAATTTTAATGAAATAAATGGCAGATGGAATGTGTGATGTCAGAGTGGAGGCAGTGCAAGAAATGAATTAAGTTGGTTTAAGAAAAATCTAGAAAGAAAAGTGATAAGGAAATCAGCTTTGAGGGAAAATCAAAGAGCCACGCAATATAATGAATGATGTATATTGGAGTGAATAATATATGTACATTAATGTAGTTGACTTGTATAGGGAAGAGATGCATAACTGAATGTAGATTGTGTGGAAAGAGGTTGTGGAGCAGGATGAAGAAAGTTGAATATGCAGAGGAATGATATAATGTCCATAACAATGAGAGAGGCCATTGAGGACCAATAATTGTAATGGTTGCTTATGTAATTCTATTTATGAAGAATGTTCAATAAATTTGAGTGTTGGTTTGTTGTTTGTTACAATTTTCATAATGTTTTTTAAATTGATCAGCAAAGTGGTATGAGAATGTGAGTTGTTTTGTGAGAGGGGGCAACCCTCTTGTAACAATTATCATCCCCCTTGTTCTTATAAGTTGTTGAAAGTTGTAAAAAATTCAAGAAGGTTCTAATTCTAAGAGTCTTTTGGTCATTTTATGTATTTTTTGTGGAGTTATAGGGTTTTTATGGACTACAAACATTTTCTATTTATCTAAGCTCTTGTCCTAATTGTCAAGTCTGCATGAAAATTTTGTAAAGTCTATAGAGTCCATTTTTCTCTATTTCTTTCATTCCATTAGTTTGTGGGATTTTAATGGAAATTCAAATTTCAATTTCTTTGTCTCAATCTCTCATCCTCTTTCACATCCCCACATCCTCTCTTTCACTTGCTCCTTTTCTCATTTTCCTTTTACAAATTTGTGGAGTTCACTTTGATTTCCTCCTGATCCTTTCGTCTTCTTAACTTCTAGTCCTTCTCTACTTATGATTCCTTCAACCCTTGCTTCCTTCTGTGTTTTCCTCTTGCAAACTTTTGAAGGTCATCCTAACTTCTTCCAATCCTTGTGCCCCTCTTGAACTGCTAACCTATAGTCAAATTCCACCTTTCATATTTCTAGTTTATTTCTCCTTTGCAAATTTGTGCATTTCTAATACACTTTTTTTTTTTTCCCTCCACCTCTAAACCTCTCAAACTCTAGTTCCTTAATTATTTTCTATATTCCTTCTAATCTCCCTTTTTGTAAAATTCAATTGCAAATTTCACTAGACTTTTGAACTTTCATCCCCATGTCTAGTTCTCCACTCCAATCTTGTAATGAAACTCTACATCCCCTACCATCTACTATCTTTTCCTACTTTCCCTTTGATTTCTTTTTGTTTTAGACTTGCATTCTACTAGTCTATCTTGACTTCCACTTCCACATCTAATTCTTGTAAAAAAATTCCAATGCTTTTGTTGTTTATTTTTTCCTATATAAAGTTCAAGCTAACTTTCAAACTTCTAGTTTTCCATTTGGGAATCTTGTCTTGATCTCTAGTTTTGCATCTCTCCCACATTTCTCCATATTGCTTCATTTTCTCATTTCACCATTTTGTAGAGTTTTGATCAACTTATATACTTCCTTTGTTATGTCATATCCTAACTCCTATCCCACATCCAAACCTCACATTCTCTCATGTTCATCTTAAACACTCCCTCAATCTTCATAGAATGTCATTCATGACCTGGTTCCTACAATTACTCCAAGAGGAGTTCCCACCTAAGCACCATTTTTCATCTCAAATATGTAGATTCACATGTGATTTCAATGATGGGGGATGAGGGCAATCATGTTGTCATTAATGTAATGGTTGATCTTTATCTCCTAATGGTTCTCGTGCCAATTCAAAATCATTTATTTAGCAATTTTTATAGGATTTTTTCTTGTCTTTTATGTCACATTTATGATCTCTAGTTCTTTATCAAATTCTTGCAAGCAATTGGGTAACCAAACAAAGTGCTATATGTAAATTATTTTACTTTTCATTTAAATGGTTGATCATTTTTATATTTCCACACTACTATAATGGTCAAAATTTGTCTAGGGTTTCAACTCCTACAAATCTAGTCACCTACAAAGAAACACGTTCTATAAATCAAAAAGAGTGATTTTGTAATTAAATGTCTCCTTGGTCATTTGTAGAGCTTTAGGGGAACTTCTATGTGATGATTTGTGATAACATTTTAGCAATGTTTCCTCATACCACATTTTTTTGTATGAAATTAATTTAAGGATTTGATAAATTTCATAAAAAATTGTCACTGTAATTTAATTAGTTATAATGGTCTCTTTCTTATTGCATGTGGATTTTTGGAGTTTGGAAAGGGATTATTAAGTATTTTTTGTTATTTGATATCATATCTATATTATTATAAATTAACGTGTTATTTCTCTTGGTAAACTACGACTTTGTAACCTACTAAATAAAGCATAATTCTTAGAAATTTATGATCCATCATACACTCAAAGAAAAAAACATCTTTCACTAGTAGTTTAGGAGTAAGATTAGCAGTTTGTATGCACCACATGATTTGGTGATTCATCTAGAGAAGCATCTTTCGTGAGCTATAAAATTTCTTATCCTAGAAGGAGTTATGTTTTACATACCTACATATTACATTTGCACAATGATGGAATGTTATTAGTTTGTTAGAGGTTGTATACACAATAGGTTAGTCTTTGAGCTAGTGACAACTTTTGGGGGCAAGTGTACATTGGATACTACTATTGTAGTTAAATCAGTTTATCTATCTTTCAATTGTGACTAAGCCTAATAAGGATATTTCTAGAGCACCCTCCTAAGTTTAGTTGAGCTCAAAGTGAAGGAGAAATTATTCACTCTCAGCAATTGGCCTTAAATCATTGAATCTTTATTGACGAGTTGACTAATTCCCTTTAGGATGAAATTTTCCTAGCCCTAAAGCAAATTTATTCTTCTAGGAATGTGAGCAATGATTTTGGGACCTAACAAAATGGTATTGTTGTAGGGAATAGTTTAACTTTGGAATCATCTAGAAGACACTACAACTTATAGTTATTTACAATTTTTGAATTAATTAATGTGAACAATTAGAAGCTTGTCAGTTCTTATTTGGTAATTTTAAGTTTTCAATTGCTAGAGAAAAAAATAATCTCTTATGAGGGAAGAATGAAAACTTTATTTCAATCAAACCCATATTTTTAATATATAAATTAAAAAACTTAAAGATGGAAGATGAGGGCAACCCAAATACCAAAAAAGACAAGAAATAGTTTCAAATCATGTAAGGAAATAATAAACCATGCAAAAAGTTAAGAATATTGGTAAGTAACTTCCACTAAACTCTCAGGATATAGAAGTAAGAACATAAGGTAGCTCAATGATGTAGTCATTAACATTAGAAATCAATAATAATATACTTTTGATGATTTAGTTGGTAATATGGTTAGAACACAAAAAAAATTATGAGTTTGACCATGAGATACAAAGAAATTATGGAATTATTAATGCGAGAAATAGTGATAGATCCTGTGATACACGTAGGAAATATTTTGGCATGATAAATTAAAATATGGAAACACACATTGTTGGCCAATGTCCCACTTCTCCCAATATTTCACATAGGGATGAAATTAAATATGACACCTTATTCCATGATATTAGTGAGATGAGCCAATGTAGTTAAATGATGAACCAAGAGATAGATATATTGATCAAAATACAAACATGAAGGATCACATTAGACTATTAGAACAACAATTGTAGGAAAAAAGAAGAACATCAAGTTGAAGTGTAGGCTTGGGTAGACTAACTATGAAATAGAAATCAAAACCACACTCGTTATGTTCTAAACCAACCACCACATTATCAACATGACTAGTAGTTTGACAAATATTTCAAGCCTAAATTTCAAAGACATACTCAAATATTCACTCCCAATAGAATACATTTGAGAGTTGAAAGATACAAAAAATTGATTTTGTTGGTGTCCCAAATTATTCAAATTTGATTCCAAATGAAATAAGAGGAAAGATACCAATTTTTTAAGGTAACAATGTAGTCATAGGAGAAGAACATTTAAGGCATTCCATCAATGTCATAAATGAGTATGAGATTGATCATGAGGATGTGATGGATAAATTATTTGTATAATATTTGGAGTACAACATAAAATAATGGTATAGAAACCTCTTAGATAATAGTATTGACACATGGGATGAGTTCAATAGAGTTTTTCAGGTTGCAATCTGTGAATGAATAAATCATATAATTTTTATATATGAGCTCACAACCATCAAGAAAGGGATAAATGAAATGTTGTTAACTACAATAGTAGATTCATTATGATTATGAGGAAATTCCCACTAAATCTTAGATCAAATGATTCTATGTGCCTAGTCATTTATTTTGGTGACTTAGATGCCAAGATTGATTATTACCTTTAGGACAAGAATCCAAACCTTTAGAGAATCGTATGCTACAAAAATCAATATTGATAATAATGTAGGCATCTAGAAAATATATGAATAGGTCAGATGTCAAAATCTCATAACCAAGCATAAACTTATCAAACAAATCTCTCAATGTTGAGGACGAGCTAGATAGGCTCATGGGTATAGTGAAGGACTTATCTTAAAAGGTAGCAAGAAATGAAAAAGGGTTGGAACCTCATAATGTTGTAACATCTTTCAATAAATTTTAGCATTTGAATAATATATTTTATAATATTGATTGGTCTAAAAGACTAAACAACATGATAGTAAAATGGATCCCAAGCAAGGGAATTTTAAGCAACAAGATAAGAAAACCTTGGACCTTTTTTAAAGAGATAATGTGTACTTCCAAGAATATCATTTGGTGTGAAAGTTTCTATCTACCACATGATCCACTTAAATATGTAGTTGCCTTATCAACTAGAAAGGAGGAAGATTTCTCTAATGAGGAATATGTTGTTGATTATTATGAAGATGAAATTGATAAGTTTGATGCATTTTAATATGAATCAATGATAGAAGATATTGAATGTAATGTAGTTGATCAAATATCTTAATATGATCATGGTGCAATTCCAAATTAGTATGAATTACCTACTCATGATTTTGAAGGTACAAAAGGTCCAAACTATCAAATGAAGACATAAAATCCCTTACCAATGAAATATTAATGAAATTATAGAGTAGATATTAGTTTATAAATAGGAAAGTGTCTTTGTGAGGTAATGTTACTATTGTTGTTCCAAATGGGAATGACAAGCATTGAAATAGAAAAGTAAAGGGAAAATTTGAGACAAGGTACAACATCACTACAAAGGTGTGGAGAAGAAGAAAAATATTATGTAGTAATAGGTGGTTAAGAAAAATATATTCCAAAATCCAATGAACATTCAACACCTATAGGTGCCAAAAAAAATCAAAATGAGCAAACCTAAATGATAAAGCATCGAAAGTTCAATATCAACCACTAAAAGGACAAGGTGGAGACAAATAAGAGAAGAAAAAAAAGGTAAGGATGTTACTTCTTGTGGTCAAGTCATGCCTTTTATTCTCAATGCAAATGCTTTAAATATCCCACATAATACATTCTTTCCCAACTATAACCCTGTTAATGTAGCTCAATTCATGATCTAGATTATAATCTAAATTCCTATAGGAGAACTCCTCATAATCCATAAACATAGGGAAAGAGTTTTATCTTGCATCACTGTTATAAAAGAGAATAGCTAGTTTTTTATTGTTCCTAATGATGTAACAAATTATAAAGATGTTGAAGATACCATTGATATCTACCTAGGGAATTCCATGTTCAATAGAAAAATCAATATTTACCCTTTCTATACCATGTTGTTTATTAACTAATAGTTAGTTTACAATTACATGTTGGACTCTAGAGCTTTGAGTATTGTCATGTATTTTTTGGTTATGAAGGATATAGGTTTACATAAGTGTCCAAGTCCTATGGTAAATCATTTCCCATGGATTCTATAAAGGTGAATATTGTGGTAATTATGAATATCATGAAAGGTCAACTAGTTGCATACCCAAACACATCATTCTTAATGGATATAATCATTATAGATTATCCAACCAAATGGGATATGTTTCTATCTAGAAAGTGGGAATCTTTGATGAAAGGTAATGTACAAACATATGCTACTATTTCATTGTATGGGGAAGAAGTCAAGCTACAAAAACAAAGAAGATATTGCACATTAGTGAGGATCATTAGAAGGCCACTAATGAAGTGGTATGCTTTGACGTTGGCTCTAATTTCTTCATTGGATATTGTGATGAATAGGATCATGAAAGTGATGAGACTCATTTTTGTTCTACTCTTGTTAAAGATGTGAATGATTTATTGACCATGTTTTTGATGGTGTAGTTCAAAGGATAGTTCAAGTGCAGGGATTCTAATATCACCTCATAATAAAAAATTTAGGTATGCATTCAAATTGAATTTATAACATACTAAAACATTTTAGGGTATGAAGCTCTCATAGGACTAAATATTACTCACAACCATAGAATTAAATTCTTAACAATTTTTGGAGACTCAATTTATTTTCCTACAAATAAAAAATATATATTCCATGAAGGATGAAAGATTAAAAATGTATAAGAATATTGTTTGGGAAGTTATAGAGTTGTTTGATGCAGTTGTAATCAAATGGATAAACATATCAAAGAATTTTGTTTTTAATGCTTTAGCTATTGAAGCATTCAAATTTGACTTGAAGTTGATTCCTTCGCATGGTAAATCTGGTGTTGAAATCCTTACAAGGCCAAGTATACCAAATAAAATCCATAACTAGCAAGTATTTGATGATAGTTTAGAATATATATAGGTTTATAAATTTCATGGATGAATTTTGCATCCTCTAGTTGAGTTAGAACAAGGTAAGGACATGTTGGTTAATGAAATAGTACAACTAAAAACCAACACCATTTTAAAAATACTTGAAGAATTAGAGAGAATGTTTTATAATGTATATTTCTATAAGGGTATGAGTAAACCCATTGACAAGTACAACATTGAAGGTAAAAATTTAAAATCAATGGAAAAAAAAATGATGATTATATTATTGAAAATATTTAAGAAGTGTTTTGCATGGTCATATGATGATCTCAAAGCTTACATGGAGGAATTTTTTCAATATACAATGCTTCTTTAGGCTAATACAAAACCCTTTTGCCAAAAATAGAGGCCAATAAATTGTATACTTGCTCCAAAAATGCAACATGAATTTAAAATGAACATAAAAGGAGGAGGTATTATCAAATCTATCTAACATTTTGAATGGGTATCAAATGTTGTTATTATCAAGAAGAAGAATGGAGATAAGGTTATGTGTGGAATTTAAGAACCTGAACATCAAATATCTCAAGGATAATTACTCACTTCCAAACATGGATAATCTATTGCAAAAGGTAATTGGATAAAAAATGATATTTATTATGGATAGATTCTTCAAATATAACCAAGTAGTGTTCAATGAGTTAGAGCAACACAATACTAAATTTATTACTCCTTGGGGAACTTATGTTTGCATGAGAATATTATTTGAAATAAAGAATGTAAGTTTAAATTTTCAAAGAGCAATAGGAGTTTCCTTTGGAGGCCTTGCTAATGAAATCATGGAGGTGTATGAAGATGACCAAACAATCTACTCCAAATAATGGAAAGATCATTGCAAGTACTTAGAGGTAATTTTAAAAGGCATGTTTAATATTTCCTTACATTCTAAGAAGTGTATATTTGGCATGGAATAAGTTTTTTTTTGGGACACATTTTATCAAAGGATGGGATAAGGATAGATTTAGAGAGTAAAATAAATTGATCTCATTCCTTAGACTCAAACAATCAAAGTCATGCAATTCTCCTTTGGGAAAATTAAATTCTTTAGGAGATTCATCCCTAACTTCACTAAAAAACAAAGGTAATCTCAAATATCTTAAGGAAAGAGCAATCAATCAATGTGAAGTCAAGAACTAGCTGATGTATTTGTGAAGATAAAGAAAGCTCTTAAAGAAGAACCATGTTTGATGAGCCCAAAATATTCTAAGCCTTTCCAATTCTTTTCATTAGATTCATTCTATATTATTATTGTTGTGTTGATTCAAAATAATAAGGATGGATATAAAAAACCTATTTTATTTAGTCTTTACAAAGTGTTGAATTGAAGTATTCAACTATAGAAAAATATGTGTGTGCCCTTGTCAAAGCTATAAGAATTTATAGGGAATGTTTAATAGGTGAAAATACTATTGCATGTGTGCCACATATAATTATGAAGTAAATTATTCACTTAGCAAGAGACTTTAGGTAAAATGTGTAGATGGATCAACAAAATCCAAGAATATGATATGGAGGTGTAAGTTACAAAACTGGTTGGGGTCAAGGCCTAACCAAATTAATAGTACATGTAAATTTGGACATAAATGAGGTTGTTGAGGTAAATTATAATTTTTCATTCATATTTTATCACTTTAAATATGATCCATGGTATAATGATGGTGTATTATACTTAGAGAGCATGAAATTTCCCCCTTGAATGAGTGATAATCAATATTATGCTTAAAGAGCATGAAATGTTCTCATTGAATGAGTGATAATCAATAGAGAAAACATACGCTACAATCCCAAATGTATGTGATAGTACATAATGATTTAATTTGGAGAGATCATAGAGGTATACTTCTCAAATGCTTACACTAAGAATAATCTAATAAAGTGATGAGTGAATTCCATCAAGATATTTGTGGAGGACATTTCAAGACTAAGATCACTAAGTACAATATTCTTCAAGCAAGATATTTGTGGTCAACATTATTTGGGGATGTAGCTAAGATAGTGCAAAATGTGACACATACCAAAGCTTTTTAATAAAATTTAAGTATTCATGTGCTCTCATTCTTGTATATGTGATGGTTGAAGCTCAATTTTAGTAGTGGGGTATTGATTTCATAGGAGAAATCCAAGAAAGATAAAACAAGAGATAAATGGATTCTTGTAACCACTAAATACTGCACCAAATGTGTTGAGACAACTCCAACCCATAATTATACATATTAAGTGGCATTTGAATCCATGTTGAACAATATAATTACCATATTTGGTGTGCCTAGACAAGAATCATCATTGATAATTTTATGTGTTTTATATCACATGACATCTCAATTTTGTGCATGGGATAAGCAATTGAACCGATTCACTCATGCCCTTATCATCCCTAGGGTAAAGGACAAACTAAATTCAACAATAAAAGTCTCATGAAAATCATCAAAATAACATTAGATATATGAATATGAAAAAATGGGATGATAAATTAAAATATGTAATATGGGTTGGTAGATTAACTTACAAAACAACTATTGATAAAGCCCATTTGAAATAGTGTATAGAATATAAGCTAAAATGTTGATCAACTTGGAGCTCCTAGTGTATAAGTTGTTGCATGATATTGAAGAGAAGGAAATATACCATTCCTTAAAGAATATTGGAGTTAATTAAATTGGATGAGGATAGAAGGAGTGCACATGGTAAGCACCTATCACACAAGTAAACAATGAAGTGTCTATTTGACAAGGTTAACTTCAAATAAATTTACATGTTGGTGATGTGATCCTCATGTGTAATGTCCCCATTTTAGCCATACACTCTTCGGTGATCGATAGCCTATTTCCGGAAATCTATAGGCTTGTCTGAGGTAAAATCAAGGTTTCCTTGTTTGGAGGTTTTTTTGCATTTCTCAGAATTTACTATTTTTAGTAAGTTCTAATTTTGGCAGTTGTCCAATTGGCAACTCTTCAATAAGTTTTCCATTTCAGTTGGAGCAGTTGAATATTGTTGAATTTGGCTATTGAGGTGAAAAAGGGAGAATGAGTTATTTCAAGTTATTAATGTTTTAATTTTAAGTTGACCCCCCCCCTTGGCCTAATATGATAACTTGAAGTTGTTTTAAAAGGTGTTCATGAAGGGAGGACGCTTCATGAGGAAATATTTAATATTTTATTATGTTTAAAATGTGCTTTGGAGTTGGACGCCAAAGTTGAGGAGGAATTATTTATCTTTTAAAAATTAAATGATTCAAATTCTTTAGGTGTCCTTTGGAGAGAAAAGGTGGAAAATCAACAGTCACCTCAAGTTCTTTAAAAGAGAGAGTTGCTCTAGCATTTCTCATCCATGAACTTATGCTAATGTTATGTTGTTGAAATGACAACTTAGTTTTTACTTCGAGGGATGCTTACCTCCTAGTTTCAATCCAATTTTGTGTTTGAAATACAACACCTAGTTAGTTTTTATTGCTGCTTCTCATTCAAACTAGCAGATGGAGCTCAATTGTTGAAGATTTTGGAGTTTTTCTCAATTTTGGTGTTGTTGATATTACTACAGCTGAAAGTGTTTTTTGTTAACAACTTTTTGAGCAAATTAAATATCATTCTGGGTATGTTTGCAAAGTGGTTCTAGACCCAAGGCGACCCCTTCCACAAGAGATTGGAATTTATTTCCAAGTCTTTGATTTTATATTGCAAAATTGCCCTAGCTTGGGGCCGTACCATTCAAGGAGCATTGGATTTTGAGCCAATAAATTAATGTTGGTCTTTTGAGGCTATTTCTTCATCTTGGTTTGGGAGCCCGTCCTCCAGTTGATCATTGCATTTGATTTCATTCAAATCGGAGGTAATTTGGTGAAATTATGAGCATTTAATTGATTCTTACAGTTGCTGGTTATTCATTTCCAAAATTGCAGATTTACATCAGACTTGTTTCAGTTTGAATTTCCAGTCCTTTCTTCATCAATTATTGTTAATATTTATCATGGAATCATCCAGTATCTTGGTGCTTTGAAATCATTCTAATATTCATGTAATTTATAGCTTTCTTTCTATATTGTAAGACTATAAACAGTAGTACTGTTCCAGTCCTTTATTGCTGCAATTATTTCTTATTTCTCACATTAAGTACCCCTGGATGGTTTACCGCCAGTGTGGATAAAGAACATTTTGGAAGCTTATCTCTCTTATTTGCAGCTATTTCTATTCATTGTAAAGCTAGTTAGTAGTACTAACGGCTATTTCATTTTATTGCTGCAATTTATACTTGATTACACTCCCACAATTGAGTGGTTGAGTTTTAGAATAAACATCTTTCTTGTTTGTAAGTTCCCCCCACAAAATAAGTGGTTGTGTGGATTTTTTTTCCCCCCACAAAATAAGTGGAAGAGAGGATTTAATGGATGGCTTGTTCCTTAATAATGTAATAATCTCACCCACTGAATAAGTGGAGTATTCCCACTACTTGTGGATGCCTGCATCAACAGATGAATTGTAATTTCAGTTTAGTTTATACCTAATGGTCCTTTGACCATATGCTATCACCTCACCCACATTGGATCTTGGTGAACATTCTTGGTTAGAGTTACTTTCCATGTTGATTTGCATTTGGAGCTAATGCTAATTAGTGGTTTGATGTTGGTTTATGTGTCTAATTTTGGAGAAAAAAGTAAAGGGAATATTTCAGTCTAAGGCCCAACCACTACACCAAAAGACCAGCCTGGTAGTGAGGGCGTTTACCCAAAGTGTTAAGGGTGACGACTAGGGAGGAATCTTCCACCACTGAAGCCACCACCGGAGAATTTGGGGTCTTATGCAAGCTCGCTGGACACGTGGCTGTCGGGACGCACCCAGCCGCGCACGGGGACATTACAACCGACCACACTCCGCGAGTCTCAACCTCGAGACCTCAGCTCTGATACCACTGAAATATTCCCTTTACTTTTTTCCCCAAAATTAGACACACAAACCAGCATCAAACCACTAATTAGCATTAGCTCCAAATGCAAATCAGCATGGAAAGTAACTCTAACCAAGAATTTCACCAAGATCCCAATGTGGGCGAGGTGATAGCATATGGTCAGAGGATCATTAGGTATAAAATGAACTGAAATTACAATTCATTTGCTGATGCAGGCATCCACAAGCAGTGGGAATACTCCACTTATTCAGTGGGTGAGATTATTACATTATTAAGGCAGCAAGCCAGCCATTAAATCCTCTCTTCCACTTATTTCGTGGGGGGAAAAACAGTCCACACAACCACTTATTTTGTGGGGGGAATTTACAAACAAGAAAGATGTTTATTCTAAAACTCAACCACTCAATTGTGGGAGTGTAATCAAGTATAAATTGCAGCAATAAAATGAAATAGTTGTTAGTACTACTAACTAGCTTTACAATGAATAGAAATAGCTACAAATAAGAGAGATAAGCTTCCAAAATGTTCTTTATCCACACTGGCGGTAAACCATCCAGGGGTACTTAATGTGAGAAATAAGAAATAATTGTAGCAATAAAGGACTAGAACAGTACTACTGTTTACAATCTTACAATATAGAAAGAGAGTTGCAAATTACATGAATATTACAATAATTTCAAAGCACCAAGATACTGGATGTTTCCATGATAAATATTAACAATAATTGATGAAGAAAGGACTAGAAATTCAAACTAAAACAAGTCTGATGTAAATCTGAAATTTTGGAAATGAATAACTAGCAACTATAAGAATCAATTAAATGCTCATAACTTCACCAAATTACCTCTAATTTGAATGAAATCAAATGCAATGATCAATTGGAGGATGGGAACCCAAACCAAGATGAAGAAACAACCACAAAAGACCAGCATTAATTTATTGGCTCAAAATTCAATGCTCCTTGAATGGTACGACCCCAAGCTAGGGCAATTTTGCAATATAAAATCAAAGACTTGGAAATAAATTCCAATCTCTTGTGGAAGGGGTTGCCTTAGGTCTAGAACCACTTTGCAAACATACCCAGAATGATATTTAATTTTCTCAAAAAGCTGTTAACAAAAAACACTTTCAGTTGTAGTAATATCAACAACACCAAAACTGAGAAAAACTCCAAAATCTTCAACAATTGAGCTCCATCTACTACTCTAAATGAGAAGCAACAATAAAAACCAACTAGGTGTTGTATTTCAAACACAAAATTGGATTGAAACTAGGAGGTAAGCATCCCTCGAAGTAAAAACTAAGTTGTCATTTCGACAACATAACATTAGCATAAGTTCATGGATGAGAAATGTTGGAGCAACTCTCTCTTTTAAAGAACTTGAGGTGACTATTGATTTTCCACCTTTTCTCTCCAAGGGACACCCAAAAAATTTGAATCATTTAATTTTTAAAAGATAAATAATTCCTCAACTTTGGCGTCCAACTCCAAAGCGCATTTTAAACATAATAAAATATTAAATATTTCCTCATGAAGTGTCCTCCCTTCATGAACACCTTTTAAAACAACTTCAAGTTATCATATTAGGCCAAGGGGGGGTCAACTTAAAATTAAAACATTAATAACTTGAAATAACTCATTCTCCCTTTTTCACCTCAATAGCCAAATTCAACAATATTCAACTGCTCCAACTAAAATGGAAAACTTACTGAAGAGTTGCCAACTGGACCACTACCAAAATTAGAACTTACTAAAAATAGTAAATTCTGAGAAATGCCAAAAAACCTCCAAACAAGGAAACCCTAATTTTACCTTAGACAAACCTACAAATTTTTGGAAATAGGCTATCGATCACCAAAGAGCGTATGGCTAAAATGGGGACATTACAGTCTGCCCTTCCCAAAAATTGCTTGTCCTCAAGCAATGTCACTACACTCCAAACTGATCCCATCAAAACAAATAGGATCCCAGGGTCCCATGTCCATCTCTGAAAAGTCCCAGCATGTTGAAGCTGCTCCACTTTGATCATCCAATTAAAACTTGTGTGCCAATTCTGCTCCCTTGTAACTCCAAGAAGTTACCATTCATGAAACTCAAATTGATAAACTGGGAAGGACTAAAATAAGAATCTAACAACATCTCATGCCCACAAATCTCTGAGGAATTATCATCTACAATTTCAATGCCAATCACCATTCTGAGAACAAAGAAAATTAATCTAAACAACTCATAAATTTTCCCATCAACATCACTCCTCAAAGCATCAAACCAAATCACAATAGCAAATGTGACTCCATCATAGCTATTTGCAAAGGAATAAACAACTCTTTGCATGGTCATAACAACCGCATCATCAAAAATCCTCAAGGATGTATAATGCCTCCTTTGAGTAACTTCGTCATAATCAGGAAAGCTTCTAAAAATTTTCATCAATCTTCCCCCAAGAGTCCCAAAAAGTTGAACCAAATCAAGAAAAGGTTCGCTGCCCCTAACACTAGTGCCAGAGATTGAACAAAGATGATCACTGAAAAAGAATTTGAGCACCATCCAAAACTGATCCGAATCACAATGAAACATCATTTCCCACCTTTGGGACCAAAAACCATCATTGATAAGAGATTGTGAAGAGAAAAAATGAGTGTACCAACTACCCATGAAGTCTGAAATAAACCAATTAAAGTTTGATTTTAGGAAAATCAGTGTGCAAGGAATTGAACAACTACTGCAACACTAAAAATCAGTGTTCATAATATGACAATTGTCCATGCCCAAGGATGGAAACATTCCCTCAAGGAACTCCAACACATTATTGAACCATCTTTTGTTCAAAGCATCTCTCCAATCCATCAATGGATGAACCAAAGGAACCATCAAATGTTTGGTAAAAATGGGGGCAGCATCAAAGACTCTAAAAATTGGATCCTTATCTCTCCAAACCACCAATTGATGAGAAAAAGGAACCATCAAATGGCTAGTAAGGATGGGAACAACATCAAAGAAACTGAAAATAGAATCCTTGTCTTTCCAAAGATTCCTCTTTCTACTTATAATAATCTCCATCAAGCCATGCTGAGGATTCCAAACATGGATACCCAACTGAAAATTTTCTCCAATGCACCGGAAAGAGTACACAACACTTCTCCAAGTGTTAATCAAAGCAAAATGAAAATTCAAGAAGTTAGTGTCTTCTTTGATAAACCCATGTAGCCCATCCATGAAAACATCAACATCAATGAAGTACAAAATAAATGTTGTCCTCAATTCCCATTCCCTCAAAGGACTAGGATGAGCCAAAACATCACTCAACTCAAGAGACAGATTGTCAAGAAAGTAAATAATCTGTTTTGGTCCATCTTTCTCCCAAACTTCATGAGTAATAAGTCTAGAAACTTCACTCTTTGCTGTTGCAATGGAGTGACCAGCAACTACCAAGACTTGTTTTATTGACACCTTGAAGCCAACGATGAAGAAATCTCCTTGAGTCCACACTTCCCTTGTGAAGACTTCATCCTTGAATCCAATTATGCTTTCATTATCAAAAGGCCCTAGATAATTACTAAAACATGGCACACCCTCATAGAAATTATCTAGAAACCAAAGGGGCAAGTCTGAAAGTTCTCCCACAATTTGATGCATATTTCTGAGACCTGACCAAATCAACCATCTTAAGATAGGTGGTACTCTTCCCTTGGTCAATGCTGAGTGAAGACCAGCAAGTTCAAGTTTGGACATCATTAAATGCTCATTTAATAACCATCCCAAGAGAGTGTTGCCTGACATATAGCTTGGATCCACCAATATTATCTTATGCTTAACCGTAAAATCATGCATGTCAAAAACATAAAACCTCTTACCAACTTCATCCACATAGAAATTGTCAATCACCTTATGATTTAACAAATTATGTGAAGATGGTGGATTATTGTACACAATCATAGAAAAAATATTTCCTTCATCCCTTTCGCTGGTGTCTTCATAGAATTCATGCACATCTTCTTCAACTTGAGGATGCCCATCATTAGTTGCTGATCCATAGAATGTAGCGTGATGAATATCACACACATTACCAATCATCACATCTAGCTCATGGCTGCAAGCTATCCCTTCTTGAGGAAAATTCTCGTCCCAACTCAAGAGTTCACACTCTTGATTTACCTTCCAATCACTATCAACATATTGAATCTCTTTGGCATTATGCATTGTTTCAACATTTTGGAGTTCTGTTGGCGTTTAAATTCGCACCTCTGGAATGCGTATTTGAAACGGACAGCTATGCACAGATAAACTGCTTTTCAAATTAGGAGGGGAAGCTCCCTCTTGCTGATGGTATTCAAGAAAGTAAACTAAAACTAAGTTGCCTATCTTTTTGATCAGCTAGAGCACAAGGTTTATAAAACACAAACGCCACAGTGAGATTTTCTGAGTTAAGAATTTCAACTACGACTAACTTAAGCTAAAGACGTTTCTAACTTCTCAAGTAATATGCAGAGCAAGAGAAATTAGAAATGGACAAGGATGATTCTCTGACAAAGTGCTTCAATAAACTCTTTCTCAACGAACATCTACACACTTCAATGTAAGTTGAAATCAAGATCATAAAAGTAAAACACCAATAACGGAAATCGGAGATTTTATATCAAGGCAAAGGAGGCTCATGATTTTATTACTCGAACTTCTGGAACAAAACTCACTTCTAACATGCCAGAATAAGAAATTGCAGCTAAAGAGGCTTGCAACTTATTCTTAACACAATAGAAACAGCAATTTACACTAACTCCTTGTTGGCTAAAGGGCTCAACAATTTGCTATCTAACACAATTGAGCGACACTTGAATAACAAATAGAAGGCAAAATAGGCTCGCGTTTTTTTATCACTAGCATGGTTAAAGAAAATAAATGAGCAAAGGCTCTTATTTATGAGAAGCAGGGAGTAGGGACCCTAAAATCCCCTTGCTTTCTGACAATCTAGGGCTTGCTTTCGAAGCAAGCTTTATTACTAAATCTAGAAAGAAGATAACATCTAAACCTAGAAAGCAGAAAAAGCGGAAGCGCCAACTATTACATCTTATCTTCTTTCTCTTCTCAAAGAATGGATAAGGATCATTCCAAGAATAGAAAGAAAGCGGAAGGAAAGCTTCTAGAAGAAAGCTACTTTAAAGCTCGATCTCATCCGCTAGAAAATTGGAAATTGTGTCCCGGTTCGGTGCATCTATGCCAACTAAGGCAATATTCTGATTCTCCAAGATCTCTTCGCCTTTTGTCATCAAACCTAGAGGATCTTTCACTTCTTTGGCTGTTTTATGAGTTCTATTCTTGCAAAACATCGCTGCCCAAAAAGATGACTCACAAATTTGATAACTTGGCGGCTCTGCAACTTGATGTTTCTGACACCTCTCTTGATTTCCAACAGAAGAGCATTGCACAACACTCTTTTCCGATATCTTTCCTCTTTCTCCTATCACACCTTCTCTTGTTCTTTAGCTGAGATGATGAAGTTTTAGCATAGTGCTGATTTGGTCTTAAACTTGAGGGGAGTGTACTCCATATTGAAAACCTTGAAGAATGACTGTAAACTCGCCTATGTTCAGACAAGTCTTGAGCAACTTTCTATTTTTTGAACGCTGGTTTTTTAGCCTTCAAACGGACAAATTTTTGGAAATTTTTCTGAGATATGGGTTTTGCTCAGAATTTCGTTGCAAGACAACCCAGATCGTCCGTTTTT
>VDFB02290617.1:87720-132564 GCA_007258455.2 Sequoia sempervirens | reverse complement strand
AAAAGCTTGAAAAGCAAGGGTTTATGTTGCTGGTCTGAAAAATATGATGAAAAACCAGCAAGCTACGTTCTTGAATCTTGAAAAATTTCTTCAAACTTGCTGCTCCAACTTTCTCCCTTGAAGGCTACCTGCAAAAATAATGAAAATAACATAAAAGAAAAGATGTTAAGTAGACTTAGGGTTTTGTTTTTTGCTTTGCTTTCTTTTGCTTTTATTTCAAAACCCTAAAATCTTTGTTCAATGTGTTTGGACGCCATCTTCTCTCACTTTGCAATTTTGAAAACCTTTTGAAAATCTCAAAAAAAATTCTCCAAGGCATGAGAAGTTGGGCGCCCTTCTTCACCAGGGGCGCCCACTTCATCCAGTGTTAACCAAAATTTTGACATTTTCAACTTTTCATCATTTCGACCTCCAACTTCGCCACTGATTTCCCGTTGACAGATTGACCCGACAGGCGAGCTGAAGGTTTCACGGCGGAGCTCGACTGATTCTGAGAAATATGTTCTTGGAGACACCTCCAGCTAAAAACTTGATTTTGACCTTCGAATTCGTGGGAGCCTTTTCCTTCGAGGGGCTCCGAACTTTTACAGTGTTAGCCATTTTTCGTGATTTTCAAGTTCTTCATTTCCCTTTGATCTTCTGATGAATTCTCTATTCCGGGGTCTACGCTGATCCGATTGACTGGCTGACAAGCTCACTAGATAGCTCGTCTGAAACTGATGAAGTGATCTTAGATGCTTTATTGACGAATTCTATCATCTCAGTGCTCAAAACATTGGGCGCCCTTTCTCTCCAGGGGCGCCTAACCTCACCAGACTTAGAATTTTTTATTTTCTTCACCTTTTCTCTTTTTCAAATGATCTCGTCAGATCTGGAGTTCTAGGCGTCAGATTGACTGATGGCTGGGCTCGCCGCGAAGCTGACGAAGAATGAGGAGGGGTCTTCTGGGAGAGATTTTTCCAAAAAGTGAATTTTAACCCTTCAAAAGTTTGGGCGCCCATCTTGACTGGGGGCGCCCACTTTGTCAACACTTAGTCATTTTTACACTTTTGCGTTTTGCTTCTAGATCTCTCTTTTCAACTCTCATCGGACCTTCTGTTCAGCTCTTTGAATCTGGCGACTGCGACATCCGATTGACATGCTGAATATCTCGTTGGAAAGCTGGATCAATTGTGAAGAGATCTCGTTAGACACTCGTCTACAAATTCATTTGTTGGGACCCTTGAAAGCTTGGGCGCCCTTCTTCACCAGGGGTGCCCACTTCCTCCAGACTTAGCCATTTTTACTGATTTTCATCTTCGAGTCTGAAACCTTCATTCTGTACCTTCGTCTTCGATCTGAATCTGCAGAATGTTAAACAGTCGGACGTGCTGACAAAGACAGGCATCGCGAAGCTGACAGGATACTGAAAAGATCAAACATATTCTTGAACCCTAACAGCTGAATTAGGCCCTTCAAAAAGCTGGGCGCCCTTCTTCACTAGGGGCGCCCAAAATCTAAACACTTAGTCAAATTTTGATATTTTCAACTTTTCCTCGTTCTGACTTCAGTGCGGATCTCCCCTGTTCGTCGCTGAATTCCGAATGAATGAGTAATCTGATAACTACACTGCTGAATTCGTTGCGAAGCTGACAGAGAACTGAGCAACATTGACTGGAGGCACAAACCCTAATTCTGACATTTGGTGCCCTAAAAAGATGGGCGCCTTTCTTCAACAGGGGCGCCCAAAGTCACCAGTGTTAGAAAATTTTATCATTTTTCAACTTCATCTTCGTTCTCCGTGCATGTTCATCATTTCATCTTCTGTTGAACGCCTGAGTGTTGATTGACGCCTGCACTTAACACCCATTGATGACCCCGGAGTCTGACACGCCTGAAAGTTTATTAGACCCAAGAGGAAAACTGATTATTTTGAGATTCTCAACGCATCACTGACATGGACGTATTTGAGCCAATCAAATCAGCTTTGGACCCTCGTTGACTAATCTCTATTTTAGAAACTTCTATTTTAGAAAGTTTCCACAAGAGATCTCGCTTCGGAAGAAACCTGAAAACCAAGAAAACTTTACTATTTCGAGAAAATTTCTAAAATAGTGCTTTTCCTAAATTTTAGGGATGAAAACCGATCCGGGTTTCTAGATTGTCGCTTCTTAGCGCACCTGCATCGCCGAATTGAAAATTTTATGCTTTTAACCCTCAAGTGTATTACATGTACACCCAATGGACTTTTGATCGCTTCGACATATCTTTTATTTCTTCAAAATGTCTAAGGTAACAAAAATTTTAATTTTGGGGTACAACATTGGCTCTGTTTGGGGACCATGGCGGATACTTTCGGCATAGGAGAACCATAGAATCTCTGAAGTTTTAAGCTTAGACCAGTGCCTTATCCATTGGGTATCGGAGTCAGCATCATTTCCTAATGACCTATTTTGCAAGACTTTCCTTAATCACCTATAACAGGACTTCCTAAAAAAAAATCACCTAATAGTTGGACTTCCCTACTAATCACCTAAAACAAGACTCCTAATCACCTAAAACACGACGAAACTGTTACGGAAAGGGGAAATACAACATAACGAACACATCATGAAAAGGGGAAACACATCACGAAAAACAAAGAAAAATAATTTACAAAGATTTACTCCACCTCTAAAAGATGTCCTTTCTGCCTGAAAGGCTTTACTTCTCTTCTCTTTGGTATCGCAGGAGACAAATCTTCAGGGATGAAGATTCTCATATCTTCATACATCCATCCAGACGCACCTTGACAAAAGTCAAAATATGGCGCAAGGAAGTAGGTACCACCGAGTCACCAACTTTGTTGTCATTCATCTTCGGGATCTCTCCGTTGTCAATCTTTGGGATGTCTTTACCATCGATCTTTGAGATGTCTTTGCTGTCGAACTCTTCAAACCAATCAATCGCGTTCCACACCCGATTTCTATAATGTCGTAGATGATCCTTTCTGACTTGGAAATATCCTTTGATTGGATCATCGATCAGTTCCACATCACCTTTAACACATAGGAGTTCAATTCCCATATCTTTGGCATTTTTGAGGCCTAATAAGAGCGCCTCTTTTTCAGCTTCAGTAAACTCCAATTGCAAGCCATATGACAATGGATACAATTGTTCTTTAGGGGAGATGAT
The DNA here is from genome assembly GCA_007258455.2 of Sequoia sempervirens. Taxonomy (NCBI): domain Eukaryota; kingdom Viridiplantae; phylum Streptophyta; class Pinopsida; order Cupressales; family Cupressaceae; genus Sequoia; species Sequoia sempervirens. The sequence goes on along the minus strand of VDFB02290617.1, from coordinate 129,411 downwards.
CACTTCCCCTGCTCCTGATTTTGTATTAGAACCACCCTCATCAAACTGTATTGTCCATAAATTTGCATCCTCTATCGGTCTCTTTTCTGGACAAGCAATGTTCTGGTCTTCACTTTCTATCTCTGACAATGTCACATAATTACCGAGACCTATTCCTTGATAAAGGGTTTGGGGTGGCGGGTTTGAGATTTTCACCACCATGAATTGGGATTTGGGTTCAGGTTCTATCTTGATTCTACCTTTCTCCACAGGAATGGTTGCAGACGACCAATCTAATTGCATTGCCCCACCAAGATCTCTGCAGAAGCTCCGACTCAACAACATCCCGTAGCTAGGTGGAATGTCAGCCACTAGGATATTCATCACAATTCTTTTCTCTGGACATGCCGCCAACTTTACTTGAGTGTTCTTCATTTGTCCGACCAACGGTACCGACTCAGACTGGAGCGAATAACACTCATTCTGAGTTTCTATGCACGAGAGTCCCAATGCCTTCATTACTTGCAGAGGCATTATGTTGTCTGAGGCTCCTGAATCAATGATACAATTGCTCAATTTAAACCCTCCTATATACAAAGATATAAAGAAAGGTTTGGGCTTTTCTTTCACTGGAATAGATGACTCGAGCAATGTAGGCTGAATTGAAGCTTCTTTCTTTGCATGTTGTATTATTCTATCCAGCTGCTCAGGATGATCACGAAGATATTCCAACTGTGAAATCTGCACCGTGTTCTTCATCAAGGCATCTACAATGTCAAACTTGGTTGGAGATGGGTCTTGAGCAATCACTTTAGCATTCTCTTGTTCTTTAGCTCTCCTCCTTTCTTCCTATTTTTGCGCTTGTAGTCTCTCTTCTTCTTTCTGCGCTTGCAAGTGCAAAGCACTTGTGAACACCGACAAGGAGTGTCTTCTGTGATTTGCTGCAAGAGAGTAGTGGCGGAGGTCTTCTTTTTCTTCAATAACGGGTTCAAAATATCCCGCTGCGGAGTCGCCATCGAAGTTGTCCGTCTGTGGTGAGACAACATTCGAACTTGGTGTTGGGACGAAACTGGAACTGGGTGCAGTATCAGCATATCCCATAATCTGATTCATTCTTAAGTTCTCAGGACATGTAGAACCGGCATGCTCATCGGTATCATGAAAGGAACAAAATACTGCGTGTGGTGCAGCTTCAACTATTTGTCTTGGTGGAGGTGCTAGCAACCGTGGCCTATAACTGTTGTAAGGCTGAAAATCATTTCTCCTTGGTTGATACGGCTGCTGAATTTGATATTGTTGTTGAAGTTGATATTGCGGTGGTGGTAGTGCAAGCTCCTCATTGGCTACCTTCTGTAGCAGTGGATCTGCAGAACTCTGAACAAGAGGCCTGATTGAATCCTTCTTCATTATGCCAGAAATGATCATATTATCTTCCAGCTCAATGGCGTGCCTTTGTGCATCCGTCAATTCTGTTTCTTTTGTCGTCTTCAACAAGAAGGCTATCTCTGATGGAAGAGCATTTATGAAGCAACTCATCAGAATCTCCGGTGATGGATTAAGTGTAGAAGAAATCCGCATAACAAGACGATTAAATCTTGCTACAAACTCCCTCATGGGCTCGTTGCTCTCCATCTTTGAATTTGCAAGTTGGGAAAACAACAGATGACTGTCTTCAGCGGGCTTGAATCTCGCCAAGAATTTCTCGATCATAGTCGCCCAGCTTGTGATAATACCTGGCTCTAAGTGACTGAACCAATCAGCAGCATTTTCAATAAGAGTCTCCACAAAGAGATGCACTGCGATGTCTTCATGTTCCACGTGCAAGATGGCGCAGGCCGTTGAGAAGGCTGAAAGATGATCATCAGGATGTTGAGTCCCATCGCCGTGAAACCGTGGAAAGTGCTTCCTTGACCCTTTAGGCAATTCATGATGTTCCTGCAAAGCCAAAGGTCCAATGATGTTACCCCAAGGTAATGGGGGTGGACGTCTCAAGTTCCTTCCAGCATTATTGTTGTTATCACCCATTGCTTCACTAATCACAATAGGAAGCGGAGAATACACCTGTGATATAAAGCCCAAGTTTCTTTGTTGTTTTATGCCTGCCCCACGGCGCCAAAATCAAGTATGCTTAAATCGTACCTATGGAAATGCGATTAAAATCTGGAGCATACGTATAAACCGCTTTCAAATTAGGAGGGAAGTTCTCTTGCTGATGGTATTCAAGAAAGTAAACTAAAACTAAGTTGCCTATCTTTTTGATCAGCTAGAGCACAAGGTTTATAAAACACAAACGCCGCAGCTGAGATTTTCTGATTTAAGAACTTCAACTACGACTAACTAAAGCTAGAGACGTTTCTAACTTCTCAAGTAATACGCAGAGCAAGAGAAATTAGAAATGGACAAGGATGATTCTCTGACAAAATACTTCGATAAAATATTTCTCAATGAACATCTACACACTTCAATGTAAGTTGAAATCAAGATCATAAAAGTAAAACACCAATAACGGAAATCAGAGATTTTATATCAAGGCAAAGGAGGCTCATGATTTTATTACCTCGAACTCGAACAAAACTTGTTTCAATAATATGCCTGAATAAAATTTGCCAGCAGGCTTGCAAACTTATTCTTAACACAATAGAAAACAGCAATACACTAACTCCTTGTTGGCTAAAGAAATACAATTTGCTATCACAACAATTAATGTATACTTGAACAGCAAATAGAAGGTAAAAGAGGCCCGCTTTGTTATCAGCCCATGGTTAAAAGAAAGAAATATAAAGGCTCTTATTTATAGAGAAGCAGAGAGAACTTTAAAATCTTCCTTGCTTTCATTAAATCTAGGCTTGCTCAAGAAGCAAGTTTTTATTACTAAATCTAGAAAGAAGATAAATATCTAAAACCCTAGAAAGCAGAAAAAGCGGGAAACGCCAACTATTACATCTTATCTTCTTTCTATCCTCAAAGAATGGATAAGAATTATTCCAAGAATAGAAAGAAAGCGGGAAAGAAAGCTTCTAGAAGAAAGTCTATTCTTGCAAAACATCGCTGCCCAAAAAGATGACTCACAAATTTGATAACTTGGCGGCTCTGCAACTTGATGTTTCTAACACCTCTCTTGATTTCCAACAGAAGAGCATTGCACAACACTCTTTTCCGATATCTTTCCTCTTTCTCCTATCACACCTTCTCTTGTTCTTCAGCTGAGATGATGAAGTTTTAGCATAGTGCTGATTTGGTCTTAAACTTGAGGGGAGTGTACTCCATATTGAAAACCTTGAAGAATGACTGTAAACTCGCCTATGTTCAGACAAGTCTTGAGCAACTTTCTATTTTTTGAACGCTGGTTTTTTAGCCTTCAAACGGACAAATTTTTGGAAATTTTTCTGAGATATGGGTTTTGCTCAGAATTTCGTTGCAAGACAACCCAGATCGTCCGTTTTTTGAAAATCTTGAATTTTGATCAAAAGCGCTAGAACCTAATTTCTTCAAATTTTTATCAAAAAGCCGCACTCCGGGTTTTGTCTGCATTACAATTAGAAATGGACCCAGTTGATCAGATATGAAAAACACTGACGTTTGATCGAAAAAGCAGCCAACCCTAGGTTTTGAAATTTTCTTGAAAAAAGCTGTGATATGGGTTTTCTTCAGAAGACTAATTGGAAAGGACCCAGATGGTTGAAATTTGAAAGCACTGAGGTTTTCCATGACATGCAAAAATAAAAGCACTGCTGCAACTTGATGAAGTTCTGAAAATTTCCTTCGTAAGATTGAGGCAAAAGACCCGTGATGATCGAAAAATTGAAAGCCTTGGCCTTCTCTCGCTTGAAAAACTTGATCTTCTGGAACAAAAAGCTTGAAAAAGCAAGGGTTTATGTTGCTGGTCTGAAAAATATGATGAAAAACCAGCAAGCTACGTTCTTGAGTCTTGAAAAATTTCTTCAAACTTGCTGCTCCAACTTTCTCCCTTGAAAGCTACCTGCAAAATAATGAAAATAACATAAAAGAAAAGATGTTAAGTAGACTTAGGGTTTTGTTTTTGCTTTGCTTTCTTTTGCTTTTATTTCAAAACCCTAAAATCTTTGTTCAATGTGTTTGGACGCCATCTTCTCTCACTTTGCAATTTTGAAAACCTTTTGAAAATCTCAAAAAAAAATTCTCCAAGGCATGAGAAGTTGGGCGCCCTTCTTCACCAGGGGCGCCCACTTCATCCAGTGTTAACCAAAATTTTGACATTTTCAACTTTTCATCATTTCGACCTCCAACTTCGCCACTGATTTCCCGTTGACAGATTGACCCGACAGGCGAGCTGAAGGTTTCACGGCGGAGCTCGACTGATTCTGAGAAATATGTTCTGGAGACACCTCCAGCTAAAAACTTGATTTTGACCTTCGAATTCGTGGGAGCCTTTTCCTTCGAGGGGCTCCGAACTTTTACAGTGTTAGCCATTTTTCGTGATTTTCAAGTTCTTCATTTCCCTTTGATCTTCTGATGAATTCTCTATTCCGGGGTCTACGCTGATCCGATTGACTGGCTGACAAGCTCACTAGATAGCTCGTCTGAAACTGATGAAGTGATCTTAGATGCTTTATTGACGAATTCTATCATCTCAGTGCTCAAAACATTGGGCGCCCTTTCTCTCCAGGGGCGCCTAACCTCACCAGACTTAGAATTTTTTATTTTCTTCACCTTTTCTCTTTTTCAAATGATCTCGTCAGATCTGGAGTTCTAGGCGTCAGATTGACTGATGGCTGGGCTCGCCGCGAAGCTGACGAAGAATGAGGAGGGGTCTTCTGGGAGAGATTTTTCCAAAAAGTGAATTTTAACCCTTCAAAAGTTTGGGCGCCCATCTTGACTGGGGGCGCCCACTTTGTCAACACTTAGTCATTTTTACACTTTTGCGTTTTGCTTCTAGATCTCTCTTTTCAACTCTCATCGGACCTTCTGTTCAGCTCTTTGAATCTGGCGACTGCGACATCCGATTGACATGCTGAATATCTCGTTGGAAAGCTGGATCAATTGTGAAGAGATCTCGTTAGACACTCGTCTACAAATTCATTTGTTGGGACCCTTGAAAACTTGGGCGCCCTTCTTCACCAGGGGTGCCCACTTCCTCCAGACTTAGCCATTTTTACTGATTTTCATCTTCGAGTCTGAAACCTTCATTCTGTACCTTCGTCTTCGATCTGAATCTGCAGAATGTTAAACAGTCGGACGTGCTGACAAAGACAGGCATCGCGAAGCTGACAGGATACTGAAAAGATCAAACATATTCTTGAACCCTAACAGCTGAATTAGGCCCTTCAAAAAGCTGGGCGCCCTTCTTCACTAGGGGCGCCCAAAATCTAAACACTTAGTCAAATTTTGATATTTTCAACTTTTCCTCGTTCTGACTTCAGTGCGGATCTCCCCTGTTCGTCGCTGAATTTCGAATGAATGAGTAATTTGATAACTACACTGCTGAATTCGTTGCGAAGCTGACAGAGAACTGAGCAACATTGACTGGAGGCACAAACCCTAATTCTGACATTTGGTGCCCTAAAAAGATGGGCGCCTTTCTTCAACAGGGGCGCCCAAAGTCACCAGTGTTAGGAAATTTTCATCATTTTTATCTTCTTCTTCATTCTTCGTGCATGTTCATCATTTCATCTTCTGTTGAAAGCCTGAGTGTTGATTTTGACGCCTGGCAGCCGAATGACCTCCATTGATGACCTCGGAGCTCCAGATACGCTTCTGAAAAAGCAGATTAGACCCAGTAGGGAAAAACTGATTATTTTGAGATTCTGACTGCATCAGCCTGATATGGACGTATTTTGAGCCAATCAAAATCAGTTTGGACCCTGTTGGACTAACTTTCTATTTTTAGAAACTTTCTATTTTGTAAAAGCCTGCCAAGATCCTGCTTTCGAAGAAACCTGTGAAACCTTTAAAAAACTTTACTATTTCGAGAAAATTTCTAAAATAGCAAGCTCTAAATTTTAGGATGAAAACTGAGATCTGGGTTTTGTAGATTAAGCTGCTCTTAGCAGACCCAGATCGTCAGAAATTGAAAATTTTGCGTTTTAACCCCTCATGCAAGACATGCACACCCAAATTTTGACCTTTTTGACTGTTTCGACAAGACTTCTTTTTATTTCTTCAAAATGTCTAAGTGTAACAAAAATTTTAATTTTGGGGTACAACAAGTTCATTTATTCCTTAAACTATTTGCTTGATCTCCATTAGCCTTGTATTAGCTTCTTGTTCCATAAGTGTGGCTGCCATAGATGATTGATTTTTTATTTTGCAAAAAGAGTGATGAGCTAAGATAAGATCAAGGCAAAGACTATCAACCTATTTCTCCTTCTCTTGGTAGGCATCATAGGTCTCTTTTGCAAACTTAATGGAATTATCCCTATCTGAGAGAAAATGCAAATAATCTGTCTTTAATGATTCCAATGCTTCTTTGATAGTTTGCAACTTGGAAAGAGTGACTCCTTTAACTCCATTTTATCTCTCTTCAAACTGAAACTTCCAGTAGAGTTCTTCAACAAAATTGTGTGTGCTATCAAATATTGATAATGTTTTAACAATGTTTACTTCTAAAACCATTAAGTTATCCTTCAAAACTTGTAGCTCTTTAAGCCCATGATCACAATTAGCAAAGAAGATTTGCTCATCAAACATCAACTTTTCTAATTTATTTTCTTTGACTTGATTCTCAAAATCATCTTCCTTCCTAACAACAATATCTTCAAGCAATGAATCGTTATTGATTGATGCTCTTAAATTCTTGGTAGCAACATACTTTGCTTTAGTAGTTGTAACCACCTCGAAGGAATCCTTATGGAGCTTTTCCAAGCAAGCTTCTTCATCAAAGACAACATCTTCTCCAATGACTTCATAGCTTGCAATACAAAATGGATTTTGAACTTTATCAAGAACAAAGGGAAATTTATCCCACTCAGGTTCTTTAACATACCTTGGTGCCATCTCACTAGGATCCCAAATGCAAAAGGGTTGATTGTAATGATCAACAGGAAGGTGCTCATCATGCTCCACTTGGATTGTTGACTCTTTGAATGAATCACTCCCCAATCCTCTTAAACTGAAATCTTCATCTATAACTTTATCCATAGATGTAGCTTGATAATCAAACCCAATACTACCCAAGTCACTAGCATTGTATTGGATTAAAGAAACATCAAAGCTGGTTGCTTTGAATATTTTATCATTCTTTTCTTCAATGAAATTATTATGAGTAGATGTGTTTCTTATTTTATCATTAGCATCCACATACATACCAAAGAAGTCTTCTTGGTCAATTGTCATAAATTCTTCATATGGAATTCTTTGGGAAGTCGGGTCAGCAACAAGTAGAGAATTATCCCTCACCAAATATTCAACACGATTCGATCTTAACTCAACCGAGTCATCATAAACATTATCAAAATTAAAGTGGTCATAGGCTGATTCATTAACACCACTAGTATTTGCTTCGTCTTGCTCTTCTTCAATGAACTCATCCCACACAACTATTCTACCAGCATCTTCTGTGAAGCCATTTGTCTTGAAATCTTCATTGGATAAACCTTCATTAGGGATCAAGACTACTGTTATGTTCTTTTCACCGAACTGATCTTCATCACTTCCTATCACATGAAAGTCTAAGGAAGTATTATGGGACTCTATCTTAATCTCCTCATTTTCCAAAGTATCTTTGTCAAGCACACTATCATTTTGAACCAAAATATGCACCTTGCTTGTGTCTTCTTCACCACTAACTGTCTGTTTTTTCTCTTTAATTTGCTTACTTGTGGGATACAAGCCACAAACAGATCTTTTTGCTTCTTCCTTCCTTGATTCTTCAATCATGGCAAGTTCTGCTTCTCTTTTAATTTTTTTCTTGATGTAATTGACCACATCCAATTTTTCAGGTTTCACAGCTACCACACAATTCAAATATGTGTCAAAAGACACATTGTTTTTAAACTCATCTGTCATGCTCTAATATTCTGCACGGAATATGGAAGCATCATGTTCACATTCCCTCATGAACTGTTTAGAAAATCTATTGATGTCCATTGTGGCAACACTAATTTTTCTGTTCTTCCCAATAGTATGGCAGGAACTTCTGCTATGATACCACTGAGGCCCAACCACTACACCAAAAGATTGACCTAATAGTGAGGGCGGCTACCCAGGGTGTTAAGGGTGATGACTAGGGAGGAATCTTCCACCACTGAAGCCACCACCGGAGAATCTGGGGTCTTACGCAAGCCCGTTGGACACGTGGTCGTCGGGATGCACCCAGCCGCACACGGGGACATTACATCATGTGGAATGCTAGATTAGAGGATAAAGGAAAGCAAGGGAACTAATCCATTATGGCTTGGGCCACATGAAGTCACAAGGGAGTATGGTCACAATGTATACCACTTGAAGGATTTAAAAGGAGGTTTGATGGAACTATTGTTTCATGTACAACATCTTAAGCTCTAATTCTTGTAAGTAATTATGTTATGGCACAAATGTATTGTGTTGTGTAGGTTTTTTCCCTTGTACAATTATAACTCCTATCAATCATGATGAGGTGTAATTATCCTAGTCCCCTCCCTTTTGTCCCTTTTTTTAAAGACCTTTTATAACAACATAATAACACAATAAAAATGCTTAAATGAGGGAGATTTTTTTGGAATGTAATTAATAGATTACTCATCATAGCTAATCAATGTAATAGATTATACTTAATAACAATATATTCATAAAAGATAATAATCAACCAAACAACTTAAATAAATTAGCTAATCAATTAGCATCATGATAACTAGATAAAATTGATAACTTATCAATGCATTCACCATGGAAAGTATAAAAAACATTACATAAATTATCATCGATTGCATGTAAATTTACAAAATTCAACATCTTGTAGACACTTAAAATCTTACCTTACCTAATCACACCTAATTTTAGCCTATACTAAGCAATTAATTAAATAAATATTTGTTATTTATTTAACTAATCCCATCATTTTCCCATCTTTATCCTAACATTTAATTAAATAAATATCTATTATTTATTCAAATAATTCCCCTTTATCCTTTATCCTTATCCATTTAATCATGTTCCTCAATCTTTTTTTTTCTACGTAAGAAAGTATTTCTATTAATATTCAAAAGAGGGTTACATTTTCTATTTACAACTGAGAGCATGCCCAATGTTCTCAATCCCATCATTCCAAAAAAGGAGCCAACCATCTTCCAAAATTGTTTCTCAGACTATCCTACAAAAAACCAACTTACAAAATTGCCTTACCATAACATCTACAAAAATGCCAAAATTTGAAAACATGAACTTAAACAAACCAATTCTCTTGCAGATAGTTAATAAACTCTCCAACCCATGCGAAATCTTGGACCTATTCCAAATGCAACCACTTCTTCAAGAACCTCATCCCCTCCAAAGCCTGTGTGTGATGTGGCAACAAATCATCACCATTGATATCCAATAGGAAAGGATATAACATGTCCACCACACCTAGAGCATTGAGTAATCCCATATCACATGGCCTTGGAATGCCAACACTGAGCTGAGAAGCACCCACCATCTCCTCAAGACCACCCAACAACTTAGGCTTCATCCACTTCCTTGTAACTTCCAAGACTTCATTCTTTGGAAATTGAAGATCCAACAACCCTACAACAAACCTAGAAGTTATAAATTTGTATCCACCTTGTACCTTTCTTCCAACAATAAAAAAATATGCCTTAGAATCAACTTCACCACACCAAGTGCCAAGAAATCACTCTCAAGAAATATCCTTCTTAGCTTTAATTTTGAGACTTCCTCTAGAAAGTCCATTTTCCATCGAGAGCTGACTAGTATTATCAATGTGTCCATTATTCTACCCACTCAAAACACCAAACAAATTGGCAGTTCATTCATTGAGTTCATCCTTTAAAGAGCAACTCACTTGTGCCAAAAATTAGCAATTAAAAGATTGCCAAGATTACAATCTATCTGTACAACATTTTTGAACTATAAAATCCTCCCTTTGAATTCTCACATGGATGAGAGCCAGATTTAATTAATTCCATGCCATAAGACCCCGAGCTAGACCACATGTTAGGATGCTTAAGCTAGCTTGATTGGCATGACTTTCTAATTAATACTTCTTCCCATCAAATCAACTCAAATGATGGAGATATTGTTTAATATCAACATTAAATTTAGGTCGTAGCACAAAGAAGCCCCAAATATGGCAAGCTCAGAAACTTGTTCCAGACTTCCACCTATCATGTCGTCACGCCTCCTTGTAGAAAATCTCAAGGCAAAAACACAAAGTAGCACTAAAGCACCATGTGTAAATTTCCCGGCTTTAGACCTACCACTTGTCCAACTAACACTTCCTCCCACAACAACAAAAAAGCATGAAACCCAGGGGCATGAACGGTCACCAAATTCATCCAAGCAGGTACCACCTATCAACTCAATGCATCTCTTCTTAGCAAGGTTTATGATTAGCACCAAAAAGTGTGTGCAAATTCCACTTGTCAACCCAACATGCCACACCATAATAGTGCATATATGTATTAAACCAAAGCAAGTGAGTGGGAACCACTTGTCAACACTACACACCACACCACAATATTGCATATGCTTTATACAAAAAAAATTGAGTGGGTGCCACGTATGTACCAAGAATTCATGTAGAATCCCTATTTCCACCCGAATTGAACCAAACTTTTGAGAGTACCAAAGGTACTAGACCACCAAATTAGGTCACACATCCTCATCAACCACCTCCAAACCCTTTCGACATTTGTATCTGCCACCTGAATTCGTAGACATTGACCACTAAACCCTTGAGAGCAAAAAAAAATATTATTTCTTAGAAACCCCATCCACACCAAGATTTGCTAATTTTTCCACCTCTGAATTGGCTTCTTTGTATGTGTGTTTAACCACATAACACTCAAACTTCCCCAATAGAACAATAGCCCTCTCCATCATCCCATGCAAATCTTGTCCCTCAATTTTGTTCACATAGATCATAATCTAAATTTTCCATCATGTGACAAGTGCCCCCTTCACATGTCTAACTAAGACCTTATCTAGATTCATTAAACTTCACACCTCCCCTAAATTCAAATTAAATTTTCATCTTATCCAATCATCTCAATCCCGCTTCTCAATCCTAGTCATTTACATAAGGATTTTTGTCCTTATCCTAATCTTAAACCTAGACCTTATCCCTCATGTGCCACTTGTCACATGACTACATCTTTGATCCAATGCTTAATCCTCATTCAATATTAGTCATCCATCATCAATCATTTGATTTTTCATCTTCAAGACTCTATATCATTTGATTAGTTGAATATTCACACATTTATCCATGCAATTATTAGCATTAGTGTACGAATTCTTGGATGTCTAGATTTACATGTTGCACCAAATTCCTTCATGCTCTTTGGATTTAGAATTTATAGATCCTTCATGAACGATTAGACTTCTCTAGTTAGGAGAAGATTGGGGAAGCATTTAGCTTCATGGATGGGTGAAAAATTACCTTGATGATTCTCTCTCTCCTAGAACTCAAATTTGTATTGTGTTCCTCTCTAACCTTAAGGCTTTGAGCATTGCAATTCTTGTAATTGAAATATATCAATTCTATTGTAATATGTGAAGATGAGGGTATTATTGAAGGTAAATAACATGGAAGATAAAATAATACAAGGCACAATACATTAACCTAGAATCTTTTCTCACTCCTTGATGAGTAGAAATGAATTACACCCTTGTTCCATTTGTTTTGCTCTTATGATAGTGACAATATGTGGATTGCTCAATAATCTAGCATAATATGGATATAATTGCAAGATGAGGGATCAAAATGATAGTGGTAGATAATACAAACAATCTAATTAATGCATATCGATTGAGCTTTGGCCACATCATTTATATGTTGTACTATAATGCACATGTGTTTTAGGATACTTTACCTACTATTCTCTAGTCTCCATTTATGACACCCATATCTTCTCTCAAATTCCCAATTACCATTGTCATAGAAATAAAATAATATGAAGTTATGATAATTGAAATGGTATATATGATGACATAACTATAGTTACCTAGTTTATTTAATTTGATAATTATTATCAACTAGTCTTCCTCTAATCCCCATTACAAGGTTGATAACTAAACCAACCTAGGAATTTTGGAAATAACCATTATATTATTCTAGTGATAACTATAATATTCCTTAGTCTTACATTTGCAATACCTTTATTGATTCATCACTATAACCTATAGTATTATCATATAATGAGAATAATGATATAACATTATTATATCTAATTAAAGGTTTGATAATGCATAATTATTATCATAGTTATATTATTATATATTAATAAAATAATATACTAACAATAAATATAATATTTACAAAGAATCGTATATATACACACACATATATATGTGTGCGTGTATGTATAGAAACATGTGCTCATGTAGACATATACTCATGTGTGTGTGTATATACACACAAGGAAATTGAATGCTAAATTTAAAAAAAAATCTTAAAAATAATAAATGGTTATCAAGATTCAAAACACAAACAATAAGTAGAGAAAATATACCTTGCATACAATTAAAAATGAAGTCAATTCATCATATGCTAGGAAGATCTCCAAAAAAATTAGAATTTATGTCCACAATAATATATTAAGATCTTATAAAATAATTACTAGTTAGTCCCAAATGATGGGCCTAGATAATAGCTAGTTTTCTTCCATTTAGTTTAATATGAATTTTTAGCATTTCAAGATGCTTATTTCACAAACATTCCTGAACCTTATGAATCTTTTATATATTTTATGCATCCTAAACCAGACTTTGATATGTGAAAATATAATTATGATATGCTAATAATTGCATGGATAAATGTGTGAATGTTCATGGAATTTAGTATGAATGTGTTTAATTCATGATTGTCAAATGATGCGGTTTTCAAGAGTTCATCAAATCTTTCATCAAGTTGATATGGAAATTGAATAATTCAAGTTCCATATGTGGTTTTCAAGTTAAGGTTGGGAGCATTGGGGCCTAGATGCTACCATAAACTTCTTCACAAATTTTCTTGGATACCCCATATCTCTTGATATTTTTTAATAGATCTACAATAATTTATATTTCTTTGTCAAGATGTGAATTGATATGCTTTTGAGTTTGGTGAATTTCTATTTTTTTGTCAATTCCATCCCTTGTGGCACACTTTTCCTCCTTTTTGGAAGCACCACTTGGCGTGCTTAGCAACACCCTCCTTGGTGCACTCTAGTTCCATCTTTTCTACTTTCTCCATTATTTTCCATTATCTATCTTGACATTCTTGGGTCTATTTTTGTTGCCTCTCTTCTATGTTCAACTCTATTGTTAATTGGATTTCCTCTCTAACCTCTCGTAATCTTTTGGTATCTCCTTTGGCCATGGGTGCTTAATAATTGGGTGTTTTATTATTATTTTTATGCATCCCATGGTGTTAATATTTTTCCTACTTTGAGTGGTCACATTATTTTAGGTATCTCTTTCAAGATCCCTCTTTTCCATTTCTCATCCCCTAAGTTCCTAACCCTCTCTCATGAGGCTAAAACCTAAAGGAATCTACTATAGAGCTTAATTTTGTTTCTCCTTCTTATGGTATCTTCCTTAATGTGCATATTTGTTTTTAAAAAATTAGCACTTTGATTTATTCTCTATTGCTTTAGCAAGGCCTCGACAACAAAACCAATGTTAATAAGAAAAGTGTGACCATAGACCAAAGTTTTGAGACCTAGGAATCTTGAGTGTTGTTTTTATACCTAAATCAACATAGTAGGAGAATGATTAGAGAATATGCAGTGTAGTGTAGAAAATTGTACTCACTTGTAGGTGATAGTACAATTTCACACTTAGTTTGGAGCTATTTTAGTGACCTTACATTTATACATTTTCACGGTTCTTCCTAAATAGGCCCTAATTCCCTTTATTATGCATCCTAAGGCCTATTTTTATCGTTTTTTGACATTGAAACACACATTGAGTAAATGCCTTCAAACATAAATCTACCTTGGATCATGTGTGTCCTGGAATTATAGGCCAAGACCCATTCACCCAAGGGTGAATGGGTCCCCTTTAAGTGCCAATACCCATTTTTAAATATGTTTTTGGTGATATTTTATTGATTCAAATTCAACTTGCAATTGTTAGCTTTTAGGATCTAATCTTTAAGAAATTAGAGAAATACATATAAAAGTCTAATCTTTTCACCATTTCGAACTAGAGGTCAAGAACAGAGATGAAAATGAGTAACATTCAAGCAAACAAAAATCTCGAGTCTTGGAGCAACATTGTTTACATAATTGTAGGTCTTCAAGTCCATTTGCAAATTTTGATCAACCTTTTGTCACATGATTGAAGGTTGATGCCAATAGAAGAACATGATGGATTCTAGGTGTGGGAGATGCATTTAGCCATTTCCTTTAACCTAATGACTTGTTTCCTAGTGTTCTCATCCCCAAGTTTCATTGTACTAGCAAACTAAAGCAATCTATCATGGTATTTCAAATTTATTTGGGGTGTTTTGACTTCTCCCTAAGTGAATCTTGTCATTGTCATATAAGAATCATACTCTAACACACTTGAGTAGGGTTTCTTTGCATGTTAGCTCATAACAACCTTATATGCACTTAAGGTTAGAGCTCACATATTGTCATTTATTAGATCTTTGTCTTTTTTCAAGGTTCCATTACCAAACTTGGGGTTTGACTAAGGAAAACCCCCATACAAACAAACAAACATTTTTTGTTTATAGATTTATTGCAGGTCCAGATCCAAAGATGAAGATTTGTAGGTATAGGAATAGAGTAAAGATGAAGGGCTACAACTTTAGTTTTTATTGTTTTGGAAAGGACTACAAAGACCCATTCTCCTCAGGGAAAATGTGTCCCTTAGTAGACCTCAAAATCAAATTTTGGTAATAGGTACATGTGTCCAAACCCTTCTCAGATCTGCTTGCAAAATGTAATTTTTAGTTTCTGTACTTTCAATAATTTTCATTTTAGGTATTAGGTCTTATAATTCATTTAGTTTGAGCATTACAAATCATTTTAATTTGGTTTCAAATCTATCCTATTGTCCTACAGACTAAGATCCAAGTCTGATTGACTCACCATTGAGGTTGAAAGTCAATCTTTACACCTTGTGATCTTTTTCTTAATGAAATTCCCTTAGGGAAAGATAAAAATAAAGAAAACACCTCCTTAATATTAAGGATCCTCTTTCCCAACATTTCATTTTGGTGAACCCAACTTTCTTACATCATACCTTTTATGATTCAGAGATCCTTGAAGCCCTATATATAGGTTTTGCATCATCTTATTTTAAATTTCATTTAGGGTTACATATTGCATGTTTGCATCATTTAAACTCATGAAAATATAAAAACATTGCATACATTGTACATAATAGCTTACATTATGATGTGTTTAAGTCATTTAGATTGAAATTAATTTCAAAATTGCATTAAAAAAAGTTATCATTTTGTTCATACATTATCATAAAATTGCATTCACATTTCATCAAAATTCTAGAAAATATTATCACTATAGTAACACTGTGCAACCATAAATAGTAAACATATACAATAGCACAGACACTCAACTTTTCACTTCCCAGAACACTGAGCAAGAACTCATTCGCCCAAGGGTGAATATGTCCTAGTACAGGTGTCTTGATAAACTTTTGCATGCAGTTTTGTAACTGTGCTTTCTTTTGTTTTCGATGGTAAATCTGTGTTTTGAAATTTTGGAATAATGTTTCTACTTATCAAAGAAATTTTAACTTTTACTTGCATTCTGGAAAAAATTTAAAAACTTTTTGTTACTTTTCAATATTTAATAGCTTCAGATCTATAGTCACTTATTTTCATTTTTCATTGCATAGTTTGGATAGATTAAGTTTTTCATTTTTGTAAAAATTTGAAACCATAGATCATCCTAAAACATTTAACAAGCGAACATTAAATGATTAACCTTGGAGAAAGCATAATCATCAGATCATGTCAAATCTCTTTCTACAAGTGCACCTTTCCCTCAAGCCCTTTAGTATTGATGACTTTGACATGTTAGATGAAGCCCTTGAGGATTTCATCTCACCTAGATCATCCACTAAGGCTTATAATACCAAAACAAAACAAAGAGTAGTCAATACAATCACACTTGAACTTATCATCTACCCACCTTCACAACAACCACAAAACCAAACCGAACCTATGCTTATCATAGGACCACCTCAAAACAAACAAAAACCTCTAGGAAATTTTAAACTTTGCAAGGCAACTCACTAGTAACAATGTTTCACATCAACCAAGTTATCATACCATTGCTCATACATATAACACAAGGAATAATAGGCAACCAAAAACCATTCCTACATCCATACCACTTCCTTGACTCATTTTTCCTAGTGCTCCTTATTTACCTTCACATAGTGGAAAGGAGTATGATCTTGTGGAACAACTTTGTAAGACTCCTACTAAGATTTATTTATGGGATCTCATTCAAGCATCACCTAATTATCATAGCATGCTTCAAAATGATTTACAACAATTTGTGGTCCCTCCTAGTGCACAACCAAATGATGTAGCATCCCTAATTCAACGTATGAACTTGGTCAATATAGATATTGTTTTTCATCAAGATGAGTTACCTCCATTGGAATACAACAAAAAAATGAGGATTTGATGATATTGGCTAGCATTAACAAGATTGGAATTAGGCATACTCTCATTGATAATGGTTTGACACTTAATGTTTGTAGTGTAAACCTTTTGGATAAACTTGGAGTGGACAAATCAATTCAAATAGATTCTTTATCTATCCATGGTTTTGATAACATGGGAAAGAAATCACTTGGTGTGATAACATTAATTTGTAAAAGCTATTAAGATACATTGCAAAATACTATCCAAGTCATGCCCCAAGAACTCTCATATAATCTCCTCTTAGGTATGCCATGTGTAGACACTTAAAAATGACCTAGGCCTGCAAGCTCTATTTTTACCACTTTTTTTTTATAAAAAGGGTAAAAACTTTATTGAATATCAGAAACAAGCATTATAACAAAGACCGGGGCTAAATCCCACAAGGCTGAAAAGAACAAACAAAGCAGGAGACACCCTCACCCTGCACCCATACCATCTTCAGAAAGAACCCTCTCCAAATCTGGACTGAGCTCCTGAGGAATCTGAGCCCAACCCTCAATCTTCCAACCCTCCACATGATCCAAGGCCCATTTGGCCAAACAATTGGTAGTCCTATTCCATTCCCTCAAAATATGGAAAAAAGACACCATCTCCAACAAGGTCCCGATTTGCCAAATCTACTGCACTACTCCCGCCAACTGCCAGCTAACATCTGACATTCTCTTCTGATTAAGCAGGTTAACAAGAACCTGTGAATCAAATTCACAAATAACCCTACGCCATCCCCTCACATAAGATTGTTACAAAGCATAAAGGATCGCCTCCCCTTCCATAAGTTTTATAGTCTACAACCCCTTGTGGATAGAAAAGAGAAAAACCACTGAGCTAGAGGAATCCCTACCAATCCCACCAACTCCAATAGGTCCCAGATTTCCCCTGGAGGAACCATCAGTATTAACCTTCAACATTCCCTCCGGAGGGAGTTGCCACTTCCCCATTCTCTGAACATGCTACCTTACCTGTCTACCCCTCTTACAACAAGCAGTTGTTGGGGATAACCCCTGGAAACCTAGCCTGGCCACCATCTCAGCATCCCTTTTCTCTAGCAGCAACACCACATATCCCTTAGCTTCAATTGTTTCTTGAATCATCCCAAGGATTTTGAACCACACCTGTTGAATCTGCATATGCTCCCCTCTGAAAATCCTCCTATTCCTTTCCAGCCAAACTTGCCACAACAAAAAATAGGTCCAGCATGCCAAGTATCCTGCAAAAAAGGCGCCAACACAGGGGGTCTTCCCAAACTAGCCCAAAACTCCACCAAGGAAGAGGCATGAACGCAAGGACTATTCCAAACTCCCCACCAAGAATGCCAAAGCTGCACAGAAAAAGAACACCGAAAAAATAGGTGAGAAGAATTCTCCTCCTCTTTTCCACAAAGAACACATCTAGAGGGACCCTGGAAACCACGCTTCTGAATATTATCCCACGTCAAACACCTATTCCAAGACAAAGTCCAAACAAATCAATTGCACTTTGGCCAAGAAAACTTATTCCAAACCTTCTTCCACCAAGGCACCTCCCCCCTCACAACCTTTTGAGAGATCACTCGCAGGTAACCAGAAGCAACAGTATACTGACCTTTCTGATTGGGGGACCAAGCAAGAACATCCTTCTCCCTGAGGGAGCTACACTGTCTACCAGAAAGGATGTTATGAAGCACCGAACACTCCTCCTCCATGCCCACCATTGGCCACTCATCAGGTTCCTTCCATTTGGCTCTCACATGCTCACCATGAAAATCAACCAACTTAAAGTCGCTCACCCTCCACCATCCCACATCACCAAATCTCTGACTCAGAGTCTCCAGATTAGGGAACTGGGAGATAATGGGGGGATGACCATCCCAAGAATCTGTCCAAAAGTGAGCCTCAGTTCCGTGCTTACAAATCCAAAATAAGCCTTCCTTAACAAGCAACGCTCCTTTCTTGAGAGTAGCCCAAATTGTCGACCCCTTTCCCCCTAATGGGTATCGAGGGATGTCTTCCCAAGGGATCCCCATAAAATAATTAAGGGATAGGATCCTGGCCCATATCATATCCTACTCAGTGCACCAACGCCAATAAATTTTAGCCGCCTACGCAGTACCTTCCAGCAAGGACTGTCTAAATCCCAAACCCCCATATTGTTTAGGACAACAAACAATGTCCCACTTAACCAGACTCTACTTTGAAGAGGATAAATTTCCGGCCCATAAGAATTGTTGTGCTAATGAATCTAACTCTGTAACAAAGCCCATCAGGGCCACCTGAATCATAGACCGATAAATGGGGAGAGCTTGAACCACCGACTTAAGCAGCTGAACACAGCCCGCAAAGGACAGCCAACGGTTGGTCCAATGGGTCACTCTGGCCCAAAATTTATCCAAGATAGGCCACCAAGATTCCCTAGTTAGCCTACCCACTGCTATAACAATACCCAAATAAGACAAAGGGAGAGCCCTTATCTGAAACCAAAGAATCTAAGCAATTCTCCTCTGAATAGAGCCAGGTGTGTTGAAGAAAAAGATGGATGACTTGTCCTCATTAATTAGCTGACTCGGTGCCCCAAGATAAATATCCAACACCTTGCAAAAATTCATGGCCTCCCGAATAGTAGCCTTCCCCATCAAGGCAATATCATCAACAAACTGTAAGTGGGATTGAGGGGGTAAATCACCACCCCAACTCCATCCCTGAATGAGGCCCTGCTCCACATTTCTTCTCAAAAGGCATCCCAAACCCTCGACCACCAGGAGAAATAAGTAGGGAGAAAGAGGGTCACCTTGCCTCAACCCACGAAAGGCACCAAAAAGCTCTGAGTGCTCCCCATTAATTAAGATGAAGAATGATACTGACGTGATACAACTCATGACCCAAAGAATCCAATCCTCGCCAAAGCCAAAAGCACCCAAAACCTTCTGAAGGAAAGACCATCAGACTCTATCATAAGCCTTCGCCATATCAAGATTAATAAACATCGCCTTATCACTAGAGTTGGCCATAAAGTGAATAGATTCAGTAGCTATAACAATACCATCTAGAATCTGCCTTCCTTCCACAAAACCACTCTGCTCTTCAAATATCAGTACTGATAGCCACCTTTTTAGCCTATTAGCAATCAGCTTAGAGATGATCTTATACACCACATTGCAAAGCAATATGGGATGAAACCAACTTAATCTATCCACCCCCTCCTCCTTGGGAATGAGCGCAAGGAAAGTGGCATTCAGAGCCTTTAACATTTGCTTGTTCCTCTCAGATTCTTGGACTACCACCAACAAATCCATCTTGATAATCTCCCAAAATTCTTGAAAGAATTCAATCAGAAAACCATCAGGGTCAGGGGCCTTCCCCTTTTTCATCTGAAACACCATCCCTTCTAACTCCTCCAAACTTATTTCTCCCATGAGTTGGTCCCTCATATCTTGAGACACCAGGGAAGGGATGCAAGAGAGAACCTGAGCTTCCTCCGCAGAACTACCTTGCATATCCTCTCTGAATAGAGAAGTAAAATACTGGACCGCTTCCATTGAGATAGCCTAAAAAGAAGATAGAGTCTCTCCCCTATCATTGACCAAGATAGGGATAGAGTTACCATGACGCCTAGCCTTAACAAAATTGAAGAAAAAAGAAGAATTTCTATCTCCCTCCTGGAGCCACTCAACCCGAGCCTTCTATTTCCAAAAGATCTCCTCATGCAACTCCCATTCTTCCAAAGCTTTCAAGGCCCTTGACTCCTCCTGCATCAAAATCTTAGTTGCTCCATTCTCCCTAATTATCCTGGTAATACCATCTAGCTCAGCCTATACAACCGACTTGGCATTGAAGATGTTGTCAAAGCATTGTCAGTTCCAACGTTTAAGTTGATATTTAACAAACTGAAGAAGCTTAGAAAAAACATACATAGTCATTCCAAAGGGAGTTCTGTCATCCCGCCACCACTGAGCAACATAACCATGAAGATCAGGATCTCGAATCCACATTAGCTAGAACTTGAATGAAGAAGATCGAGGCTGAAGAGTAGAGAGAATGGAGAGCTTCATGGGCCAATGATCAGATCCCCTCCAATCCAAAATCTCAGAACTAGAAGACCACATACCACCAACTCAAGAGCAAGAGACCATGAATCGATCCAGACATTCAGCAATGCACTTATCACTAGTCCTCCTATTATTCCAGGTAAATAGACCATTTCCTAGCTTGATATCCACCAAATTCAGAGTAGAGATGTTGTCCAGGAGTAGTAGCGCAAAAGCCTCCAGCCGTGTAGTACCACCCTGCTTCTCCGCAATCTCTGTGATAGCATTAAAATCAGCCCCTATAATCCAAGGGTGGTAAGGAACCATGCTACGAACAACTCAGATGTTGGACCACAAGATCTGCTTGCCTTGTAGCTTGACAGGAGCATACACATTGGAAAAGAGAACACTTTCTCCTGACATAAAATCAAAGGCCACGATGGAGAGGGAGGACCTAAAGGACACCCACCATTGGTGGAAAATTTTATGCGGGTTCCATAAGCAAGCCACCCCCCAAGAAGACCCCTGAGCCTCGATGCATTGGCATTCCCCATTCCTCCATAACCTAGGCGCAACATCCATCATACCCTCAATAGAAAGCTTAGTCTCCTATAGAAAGAGGACATCAGGAGAGTGATGACTAACCAAATCCCGAACAACTTTTTGTCTAGGGCCGTTGTTCAGGACCCTTACATTCCATGACATAACTATCATTTCAAGGGGCCCAAAAAATGTGAGTCAAGAGTCTTAACTGACCCTGACTCCACCAAGGTCTCCCCTATCATTTTGATTTTCTCCACATCTTTCTTCCTCCCCAGCTTAGAACCTTTCTCCACCCCTCCTTTCTTCAAATCTTTTTGCAGAATACCCAGCTGAGGAGACGACTTATTAATTTTACCCACCTCCATGCCCGCTTTCCACGAGGAGTGAGCCAAAGCCTCATTGCCCTTCACAACTTCAACCATGCAACCTGCCTCTACCCGAGTCACCATTTTTTGACTGAATTCCAAATTCTTAGTCCCATCCACCTGTGAAGCAAGATCCACCTCTGAACTGAGTCGTACTTGTCCCAAACCTTTCCCATCCTGTTATGAGCACAACAGGCCCATACTCACCTCCTATTGGACACCCCGCTGAGCCTCCACATGTGGCCCATGTTGATCAATAGCCAAATTCCCCTGATTCAAAACCAACAAACCCAGGTTTACTTCCTGTTGGCTAAGATCATCCAACACCTCGAACCTATTAAAAGAATCATCATCCTGTCTCTCCTTTAGAGTCCTTTTATGGCCTTTATTTTTGTTCTGAGCTTTGACTGGAATAAAACCATCATCCCCGACCCCACTGCCCTAAATAGGATCCTTTCCCTTATTCACTTTAGGCATTTTATGAGGAGGTTGAGAGGATTGAGCTTCCAAAGGCTTGGCCTTTGGACATCTACGCTGGAGGTGGCCATACTCATGACAAAAATGACATCTAAAAGGTAAGGTTTCATAATCAAGCTGCTGCACCCATGAATACTCTCCTACACACACCTCTAAAGAACTAGCAGTGGTTTACTTAAATCAATTTCCACACAAAACCGGGCATAAGTCATTACCTTCCTGAATTGTGTCTGTTGTGACAAACCAACAGGTTTCCCCAACCTCGAGGCTAGTAGGTACAAAACATCACCGCGCCAACATTCAACTAGGAGTCGTGAAAGATGAACCCAAACAGGGACCCGACTCGGAAGCTCCACGGCTGGGTTGAAGCCCGCATGCCATGGCTTAATGAATAGACCCACCTGGTTGAAAAAGTAAGGGCCCCCCTCAAAAACCTTATTTCAGTCCGCCATGCAGTCAAATGTGACCATGAATTTATTGTTTTCCAAGAGTCGAATCTCCATCTCCCCCTCTGGCATCCAAGTCCTTTGAGCCCAAGTATCCAAAAATTGTAGCAAAATTTTCAATCCCAATAACTTGCAATATAGAGAATGCCTTGAATAATAGTCAATATCCTCTGCCAACAACTCCATCGGAATCACTACATTCGGCCTCTCCTTACACCTTTCGAGGCACCCATTAATCTTTAGAATTAGAGGCCCCCCTGACGGTCCCATCTCCAACTTCTCTGGCTCTACAAACAAAAAGATTATTGTCAAAAATCCTTGACCCCTACAAAGAGGGTTTCGAGCCAAACACAGAACGAAAGTCCATCTTGGAGCCGACCCCAGAAGATTCTCCATACTCCATTGCGGAAAAAAGGCTTTAGACGGGCATGCAAGAATATGCACACCCTCTAGATTCACAAGAATACAAAAAATTGCACAAGTGAAAACAACACACTGCCACCCTACACCCCTTCGAAAGAATGCACACAAAACCCCCTACTGATCCACACCTGTTACCACAGCCTACACCACCAAACCCCTCTTCACTGTCACCCCGCACTAGAAAGCACACCACTACCCAGCATAACCCATGAACAGCTCTACTTGCAGCCTTTACCCCACCAACACACCCAGCCCCCACACTCAACACCCACCGAAACCAACCCTACCCCAAAACGCAGCGAGAAAAGCACTGGCAAAGAACGCACAACACCAAGCGACCGCAGCAGGAAAGAAGGCAAAAAAATGACTGCCCAAGAGAGCCCCCAGACTCCCCACAGCCCGCCACGCCAGTAAACACCCTCCCGCCCTCGCACAACAAAGAAAGACAAAGGAAAGAGACATTTTTACCACTGTCGTCCTAGCATAATTGTGACATTTAATTATGTCCTTGGTCCACATTCGACTATTGATTAAATAATTCATAATTATTTAATTAATTCATGTCCTTTTATTCTTCATGATTATTAAATAAATAAATCTTATTTATTTATTAAATACCTCATTAATTGTCTAAGTCTTCCCTTAATTAAATAAATTTCTTAATTTATTTAATTACCTTTCTGCATTTATTTCTTCCTGATTATTAAATAAATGAATTTCATTTATTTATTTAATGTCACTAATCCTCATAATTAAATGAATTTATTAATTAATTTAATTAATTAATCTTATCTTCTAAATTAAATAATTATCTTTAATTATTTAATTGTCAAAATTAATATTCCTCTCATTTTAAATAAATGAAATTATTTAAAATGTCATCACATTCTTAACTGACTATCCATTTTGGTAAATAATCTGAAAAAGATTATTTATTATCTCACAAAATCCATATTTTGAATTAATTTAATTCAATATGGTAATATTCCTCCAAAAAATCAAGTAATCAGGCAGATTCTTGATTTTCCAAATCTGATCTTTAGTTCAACTCTTATCTTCTGGATTTTTCGAATCTCATAAATCAGGCAGTCTTTATCTTCTTTATTTTTCTAATTAATTATCTCATTTATTCTCCACCACTGATTCGATCTTCTTAGATGACATCTTGACCACTCATTTAAGGATTTTTCCCTAACCCTGATTAGGGATTATCAGATTAAATCTTGTCCTCTGATTTTAGGTTTTTGTCGAAAGTCGATCTCGTTCGTCCATTCAAAATTTCATTTTCTATAAAATGCTATTTTGCTCACATTTTTGGATTACGCACATAGATTACATTATTCTGGCATATTAATACTTAGATACACCATGGGTTCATGAAATGAATGAAATACCTTCAACACTTCATCATCTAATGAAATACACTTATAAAAACAAGGTGTACACAATTAAAGTGGACTTACAATTAGAAAGTTGTTTGCAAACTGAAATAGGAATGAAAAGTCATTTGAGAACATTTATCCAACTTCAAAAACAGAACAAATGCAAGAAGATGAGAAAGAGAATAATTTTTCAACGATAACAAAACTATTGGATGATGATTGGGTTTCATTAGATTTCACACCTACATTGATGGGAGAATACAAAATGACAAAAAAAGTATGAGGAAGGGAAAAAAAACAATGGTAGTATCAACACAACATTAAGTGAAATCATCACAAAAGAATCTAGGATAACACATTATAGTAAAGAAGAAGAAACAACTTACACAACCACTTATGATGAAATTGATCACGAGAATCCACCATCATCAAAAGAAATTGAAGCTCTTTATGGATGAGGATATCAACTCTTGAAGCAACTTGGATATAATGGAAAAGAATGTGGAGTGAAAGAACAAGGCATTAGAGTTCCTATAGATATTGACATACAAGAAACAAAAAGAGGTCTTGGATATTTTCCTTCCAAGATAACAAAAGCATCGAAAAATCCTTTACTTAATATCAACACTATATAACAAAGGATACTTTTAAGACAACTCTCACATTGATGTGTCTTGACTTAATAGATACCACAAGTGATGATATGCCAATGGATTACTTTCAAAATGATGAAGCTCTAACAAAATTTTTGAGAGTCCATGATAATTACCAAATCACCATCACAATCAAATATTAACTTATTGTTTAAATACTAAGGGATACTTTGGAGATGAAGCTAAAAAAAGTGTTATAGATGAAGATCAACAAATCCTTGAGATTCTGAATCAAAGTGCATTACTTGTGGGGGATACAATAAACATATCAATAGATACATCTAATGATGAGAAGGTAATTCAAATAGTAAAATTTCTTGATGATGATGATGAACAAGAAGATCATGTAACGGTATTACATGATTTTCCTGAAATCTTTTCTTAGACTTATTTAGATATGTTGGGTATTGATGCTAAGATAGTAACACACAATATTGCTCTTGAGAAAGATGCTAAACTCATGAGACAAAATATATGTAAGATGAATCCTAAGATAGCTTTGTTGGTAAAGTTGAAATTGAGAAGCTCTTAGATGTCGGTTTTATTCATCCTATTGATTATTCCCCTTGGATATCCAATATTTTAATGGTGGCAAAACTTGATAATCATATTAGGATGTTATGAGTTTTTGTGATCTAAACAAAGCATCTTTAAAGATGTTTTTCACTTCCTAATATCGACATGGTAGTAGATTACCATGGGACATTCCTTATTATCTTTCATGGATGGTTTTTCAGGATACAATCAAGTCTTTATTAATCCCTAAGATCAATACAAGACAACCTTTACTACACCTTGGGGAATATTTTTTTGGGTTGTCATGCATTTTGGATTGAAAAATGCTAGAGCAACATATCAAAGAGCTATGGCACTAATATTTCATGATTTTATACACAATATTTTGGAAGATTACGTTGATGATATTTTGGCTAAATTTATAATTTTTCAAGATCATGTAAAAATCTTTCGTAAAATCTTTGAAAGAATCCATAAATACATGGGTTGAACCCAAAGAAATGTGTTTTTGGTGTGGATAGTGGAAAACTGTTGGGTTCTATAGTGTCACATAGAGGCATTGAGGTGGAGACAAAGAAGATTGATGTTATAATAAACATGCAACTCCTAAGAATATTTCTTAGCTATGTAGTTTACAAGGCAAGATTCAAGCTATCTATCATTTTGTTGTGTCATTGGTAGATCAAATTCTTCCTTTCATCCAACTCCTGAAGAAAGAATCATAATTTAAATGGAGCGAGGATTTTCAAAAGGATTTTGAAAGTTTGAAGGAACATCTAGCTAATCCTCCCATTTTTCAACTTGTTATTCAAGGAAAACCATTCATCCTTTATATATCAGCATCAACTCATGCTCTAGTTAGATTATTAGCTCAACAAGATGAAAATGACAAAGAACATGATGTTCATTACATTAGTTGAACGTTGATTGATTATGAAACTTGATATACAATAATAGAAAAAAAATGTTTGGATCTTGTGTTTTCTACTAGTAAATTGAGACATTGTGTACTAAATGCAGAAGTGCATGTTATCACAAAATTTGATCCTTTAAAACACCTTTTTGCTAAAACTGATTTCTCACGATGTTTAGCTAAGTGGGTTATGTTGTTGACTAAGTTTGATCTTAAATTTTTTCCTCAAAAGGTGATCAAATCACAAGCCTTGACCAACCATTTAGCTAATGCACCTTCACCATTAGCATTACCCACTCATGACTCATTCCTTGATGAAAATGTGTTGACAATAGAGGATGAAACATGGGAATTGTATTTCCATGGTTCTAAGTGTTGAACTAGCTCTGGAGCAAGGGTTATATTAATACGACTATTTTGAAAGCCTATTCCCTTATTCTATCATTTAAACTTCCTATGTTCAAACAACACTACAAAGCATGAGGCCCTAATTTATGGGATATGTGCAGCCTTATCATAGGGTGTTCAACACATTTGTATATTTGGTGATTATCAATTAGTCATTAAACAAATCAATGGATCATATCAAGCAAAACATGATAAGTTATCTAAATTAAAAAACCTTATGTTGACATTGCTACATTTTGAATCTTATATTATTGAAAATATTCCACGAAAGGATAATCAACAGGCATATGCAACAACAAGTGTTGCTTCCCTTATTTCTCTCAAAGATTCTTCCATGGAATTTACATTCATAGTTCACACAATCACAAGACTTTCAATAGATGAAAATATGAAAGAAGCATTAGATACCAATATTGAAGCCTCTAGTGAATGGTACTTACCGATATTCAATTATTTAAAAGAAGGTACCTTTCATGAACCAACTACTAAAAACACTAGAGATTGTATTCAAAAACTTGCAACTAGATATATAATCCTAGCGGATATCTTATATAGACAACCCTTCAATGGAATTTTTCTTTTATGCCTTAAATAATAGAAAAATCCTATAGCCCTTGAGGAAGCTCATGCCAATGCTTGCGGGGGGCATTTTGGTGGAAGATCGTTACTTCAAAAATTAATTTGCATAGGATATTATTGATGGAACATGGAACAAGATTGTTTTGATTATGTCAAGAGCATAACAATTTGATTCACGCTCCTACTTCTGAACTTCATGCCCAAGTTCGTATTTGGCCATTTTTAGTTTGGGGCTTGGATCTCATTAGAAAAATTTCCCTTCTTCTTCTAGACATACATTTATAATTATTGCAATAGATTACTTCACGAAGTGGGTAGAGTCAATTCCTCTTCGTTCCATGATTGTTGCAATCTATCATTTCACATTCAACATCGGTTTTCAACACCATATTACCCATGATCTAATGGTCAAGTAGAAGCAACAAACAAAGCCCTCAAAAAAATCCTATGCAAAATAATAAGTAAACATAACAAGGATTAGCACACTCAATTGTCTTATGTGTTGTGGGCTTATCGCACAAGTATCTAAACATCTACAGGAAATACACCTTATAACCTTGTCTATGGCACCGATGCAATAATTCCTTTAGAGTTATAAATTCCTTCATTATGAATTTATCTTAGGGGTCTTATCAACAATAACTCCTACAAAGAGAAACAATTACAACAACTTGAAATGCTTGATTAACAATGTATAAATTATCTCGAGCATCTCCAAGCTTATTCCAAAATAATGTAACAAAATTAAAATGATAATGCCATTCCTAGCTCATTTAACAAAGGGGATTTGGTGTTATATGAAAATCAATGTAATGTTAATGCCACTCCAAGTGAAAAAGGAAAGTTTAGTCTGAATTGGTTAGGACCTTACATAATCAACAAATGTTATGGGTTTGGAGCATATAAATTAATCAAAAATGGATGGTATGCCTCTCAAAGAATGTATCAACATCATGTATTTGCACATATATTACACTTAACATCCCTTTTGAATAGTATGTTTATAAAAGCATGTTGTTGGATTAAGTAGATAGTTTTCTATTTTATCTCGTATTGCTTCATTCTTGAGAAAAAAATCTTGGTATGTTTTGGATTATATAGAGTAATTGTTCATTTATTTGAATTATTGTTTTCTTTTGCATGCTATTTATAAGCACCAAAAATGTACAAAATAGCTTAATCTTCAACACACGTTAGCATGGGTTAGTTTAAACTATGCAAATGCAATAGTTCCCTTATGAAATACTACAACATGCTTCATAATGCAAAAAAAATAACAAAATAAACTAATTGAGAGCATAAGAAGCATGGTGCATACCTATTCCATAGTGGATTGGTGCTACTTTGATGTGGAAAGTAGCCCTTTCCCAACCCTTGATAAGCTCTTTGATGGATGTGTGATGAAAAAAATAACAAGAACCTAACTATGAATGATGAAAACTATGCTAAATTGGATTCAAATGCCTAAACCTGTGGATGAAATTGAGTATAATAATCTTGCATGGATTGTGGATGATCAAACAAATAGAGAAGCTCTCTACTTATAGGAGAGAAGGATGGAGGAATGAGCAAAAAGGATGCATGTGGGACTAAGGATCAACCAATAGCAAGATGCCACTTGTCAACATGTGAGTGGATAGAGGTGGAGCACATTTGGATGAATGTGCACATTAATGCAATTAGGTGGAAATTCAAAAATTGGAGAAGTGACATGTTAGAGGGAGATGAAGGATGAGTTAAATGCCACTTGGCTCCAAAAAAGGACTTGTAAGAGTCATAAATGCCAAGTTGGAGGATAAGACACTTGGGAGGGAGAATTCAAATTTGGAGAATATTCCCACTTGATGCCTTTTTGAATGAAAAAGGAAGATTTAATAAATCAATTAAATTGATTTATTTGCACAAGTTGCAAAATCTAGAGAATTCGAGGGATTAGGATTAGCATTAATCATGATTTGATTAATTTTAATGGAGGCTAGCTGATTTTGACTTTTGACTTAGATTTTAGGATTTAAATAAATCAAAATGAGAGGAATAATGAATATTAGTGATTTAATTAAATAAAATTGATCTATTCAATTAAATAGAGAATTTTAGAAGCTTAATTAAATAAAATTGATTTATTTAATTAAAGAGATGACTTTAGGTTGATTAATGACTTAATTAAATAAAAATGATTTTAATTAAAGAGGAGAATATGATGATTTAATTAAATAAATATTGGTTTATTCAATTAAAAGGGGAAATATGATGATTTAATCAAATAAAGTTAATTTATTTAATCAAAAGAGGGGAATTGGGATTTAATTAAATAAAGAGGAATTCGATGAATTTAATCAAATAAGGATTATTTAATTAAATAATTAGTAAAGAGGATGATTAAAGAAGATCTGGTGTTTGTAAGTCAGAATCAAGTATGCATTATCAATCAAGATAATTTTCGTGTCTACACTATTTAATCATATGTGTGTTATGTTAAATTAGATCATTACATTATTTTAATTTCTAAATTAGATCATAAGAGCATCTAGTTTGATATATCACACTCAGTAAGATAACAATTAGATCATGAAGATATTTATTAAATAATCTTACCAAGATTATTTAATAGATCACATTAACATCTAATAAAAGAAAAGAACTCATGGCAATAAAACATGCACATATATATATAAGATCATAAAGACTATATACATGATCACCACAATAACAAAATTTGGTGTAATATAGCATAGTACATCTAGTGAGCCTATAGGTAATAGACTCCTCGGGGCCTAGTGTCAATGCTCATCAGGAGATAGTGGAGTCGAAGTGGGTCATAGAGCTCATTCAATCTTGAAGGCCTCATACCTCACCTCTAGCCATAACCTCGCATACAAGTGCTCCAATATGCTCTTGTTCTATCTAATCCCTATTCACTTGAAGTCTAGTAACCTCCACTGACAACCTATTGAGTTTTGACTGCATGAAATCCTGTGCCTCACTCTTGGAAGGAACCCGGGTGGTTTGAAGCTCCTCATATGTAGTCCTTAACCCCCCGTAAGTAGCTCTAAGCTCCTTATATGTGGTTCTCGACTCCTCCTCCCTAGCTTTAAGCTCCTCTGTCATCCTCATAACATTCTCATAAGTTATCCTCCATCTTTCTAAGGGCTCAAATAGGTCAGCATGGTGCCCCATGTTGGGTGGTGGCCTATGCTTTGCTCGTATTGCTTGGTTGGGGGCATAGGTGGTGTCATGTCTGTAGTGACTCGATTGAAGAAGTCTAGCCACTCTCATGTCCCATTGAAAGAAATAAAACATAACATAAGTAAGAATAATATTAATGCATATTTAAAAGCTTAAAAGAGATAAATCATGTATATCATCACCTGGATCACTAGTTCTCTAGTTAGGATTTTGATAGGATACAATAGGTGCCCTATCGGAACTCCTTGCACGAGTAGGAAGGGTGGTAGGTGCAACATGGTTGCACTCTTTGCGCTCATGAGATGAGGTGACTACTGTAGCCACTATCTGTGCTTGGGTAACATGACAAGATGTTGGTCTCTCCTTGGGGGCATCCATGGCCTCTACTGGCTCCTCTCTCATCGAATATCAATCCTCCTCTATATCATGTCATGCCATCGTCATTCATAGTATCACCATCCATGAGGGTGATCCCACAATAGTGGGTTACACTTTTTGGCCAAACTTGACATTGAACTGAAATTTTTAACAAAATCTTCACTTTTGGGCACCTATAGCTGCTAAACCATGAGGAATTGGAAGATGATGTAAACTACTAATTTGTGACATTTTTCTGAAGATTCTAAATATATATTTTTTAAAATTTTTGGAATCAAATTATATTTCTTTTTCCATCTCCTTCGAAAACTAGTTTTTAATAGTAAAAACTATTTTTAAAGAGTGATGTGTACTTGCTAACACAACTTTTTTTATATGAAGGATAATTTTTTTTTTTTTTTAATTTAGATTTGTAACTACGATATCTAGTGCATGAAATTGGTTTTATAGTGATTTATTGAATATTTTTTTCTTAATTAAGTTTTGAAGTCAAACCAATTACAATTTAGACATAGGTTTACTTACTAACACATAAATTTTTTTGTATGTATCAAAATTCTTTTTTTTTGTTGGATCAAGGACATCAATATCTAGTGCATAGATTTTTTTTTTGATAATCTTCTATTTTTCCACATGTGCAGAATAAAGGGCTTGATTTTCAGTGAAAAACTTATGTTTAATTAAACTATAAAAAAATACATAATAAAACCAAAATATATTAAAAGTATATTTTATGGATAGCTCCTTCTGAGAACTACCATCATCCAGTTGGGACTATGAAGTTGATTCCATTTTCATCTTCAACCTAAGATTGGAAAAGAAAATTTTGTAAAAAATTGGTAGAGGGGGAGAATGGCAAAAAAAGGGGGTTTGAGCGAACCACCCTTCTAGAAAACCCCCAAGACCCCTTCGAGCGAAGGAGGGTTCACTTAAACCCCCCATTTTTTGCCATTTCCCATTGATTGAATTAAAAAAAATCTCACCAAATGGGTTTTCATCACAAAGGGGTTCACTCGAAGGGGGGGTGTTCAAGCAAACCCCCCTTTGAGTGAACCCCTAAAAACCCATTTTTTTTGCATGGGAGTGTTTTGGCAATTTTTCTTCATGAAGGGAATTGTAACCCATTATTGTGGGATCACCCATGACCATGTCCTCTCTCTCATCTATGTGACCTAGAAGAGTTCCAACGTCACCTACAAGATGATCTTTAGGGAAGACGTGTGGAGGTTGTGCTCTTGTTCACCATATCTCATAACCTATAGTGGTGCCAACATCATCCAAATTAGATGTTGGGAGTGTATCCTAGTCCTCATCGTCTGAGTCACTGAAATAAACATTGTTGATGGTAGGACAATGAATGTCTCTTGGTCTAGCACCACTTTGTGCAACTCTCAAGTATGTAGGTCGTGGCCTAGGTGCTACCTAAACATTCCCAAACTGATGCACGACACAATCATAATAAAATGGCATAGTAATATAGTCATGCCATCCAACCAATAATCTATCCTATTACATCTTGGTTAGGTGTTGTGTATGTTCTGGCCATTGTGGTATAGTCTTGTATGGTCTCCATACTATATCATCCTCCTCTAAGCGATCAAACTAGAATCTTTAATGTAAAAGATCTCTGCACTGTCAGGCTCATCTCAGTGTATAGCTATAGGCTCTCAGATAACCAAGGGCCGCTAAGGTGGGAAAACCCATCAGTCTAGTGCATGTGATATGCTCGAAGGCCCACACTTGAAGAAGTGTACAATGCACTATAATATGGAGCTATCAATAAACAAAGCGACCAAGATCATAATAGAGACAAGCAAGCATACTGCGACCCCATGCATATATGGTTTGATGTTGCTCTATATCACAAATGGTGTGAATGAGGCCTTCCTTGAGGTGTGTGCCTCATCCATTAGGAACAAGTGCTATCACAATGGTAACACACATAATCCATTGAAGAAATATAGAGAAATCATATGGAAGCCATTGAAGCTTGATGTGAGCCCCAATATCCTTAGGAAAAATAAGGCAACCAATACAATATTGAATGTCACGCCTCATTTGGATTTGGGAGGATGGCGTTTCAGTCTGCAACTGCAAGGAGCCGAGCTAGGGCATCCGAGCCCTAGCTCATGTTTGCTTTCTCTGTTTGTGCGAAGGTTGGGGTGGGCATCTGTTTCATTTTGTGGGGGGTTAATCTTTTTGCTGCGGCTATTCTTTGAAGCTCTGGCCTAGTTGTGTTTGGTCATTTTTCCTGCGAGGGAGGGTTTCCTCTGATTTGCTGTGTCTGGGGCTGGATCTTTCCTGTGCATGTCTATCCCAGGCCATTTGGTGGCTATGTCTCAGGGTGAGCCATCTAGGGTTGCGCCCGACATGGATTTTCGTGTTGCGGTGGGCTTGAAATCGCCAAGACAAGGAGCGAGGGTTTTTGAAAACACCCTCTTCTCTCTGAATATAGGGTCTATGGAATTGAATTCATTTGGTGGATCTCGGATCTCAAAGATTAACGACTGCCTTGAGCATTGCAAAGAGAGACCTAAATTGGTGATTCCGATTGAGATGATTGTTGAGGATATTGAATATTATTCAAAGCATTCTCTGTACTGCAAATTTTTGGGAATGAGAGTGTCTCTAAAATTTTTGGAAACTTGGGCTCAGAGGACTTGGGAGCCAGAGGGTGAAATGGAGGTCACGCTGCTTGCAAATAATTTTTTCATGGTCACATTTATCTGCTTGGCTGATCGCAATAGGGTTTTTGAGGGTGGGCCCTATTTTCACAACCAAGTTGGGTTGTTCGTCAAGCCATGGCATGCAGGCTTTAATCCCTCAGAGGAGCTTCCGAATCGTGTTCCAGTGTGGGTTCGGTTGCCCAGATTTCCAATTGAATGTTGTCATGAAGATGTACTACACATGCTTGCTTTGATGCTTGGGAAGCTGGTGGGGTCTTCGACACAAACCCTAGGTAAGAAAGTAATGACTTTTGCTCGAATTTGTGTGGAAATTGATTTGAGTAGGCCTTTTCCAGATGCTTTTGATATGTGTGTGGGTCCCCATTCTTAGGTACAACAATTGGATTAAGAAACCCTTCCTTTTCGATGTCGCTTCTGTCATGAATATGGTCACCTGTTGCGTAGATGCCCGAAGGCTAAGCTTGTGGTGCCTCAGCCTCCACCTCCTCCTCGTAACAATTATGAGTTTGATAAGGGGAAGAATCCTATTTCTGTTGAGGGTGCAGATGTTGAGGGTTATGTTCCTATTAAGGCTCGTAATTGGAATAGAGGACAAAAGAGGACTTTGATGGAGAGACAAGATGAGGATACTTTTAACAGGTTTGAGGTCCTGGATGATTTGGGTCAGCAAGAAGTTAATCCAGGGTTAATAAGTTTGGATCCGGGTGTGGTTGGTTCTGGCCTGGAGGATCACACTTCCATTACTCCTCCTGCTCCACAGGAGGAGTCTGCCATACCTATGGTCACTGATGTGCAGGTTGGGGCTCAGGTGATGTCGGGTTCAAATGTTGAGTTGGGGCAGGGGGATGGAAACACGTCTTTTCCTACATGGAATGTTGGATGGGATGTGGCTAAGAGTAGCAAGCCTTCTCCTCAACTGGGCATTTTGCAAAAGGATGGCAAGAAGGGGGGATCAGAGAAAAGTGTTAAACTTGGCAGGAAGAAAGATTTGGAAAAGATTAAGATGATGGGGGAGACTTTGGTGGAGTCAGGGTCTGTTAAGACCCTAGATTCTCATTTTTTGACTCCTTTGAAATGATCATTATTTCATGGAATGTAAGGGGCTTGAACAGTGGCCCTAGACAAAAAGGTGTTCGTGAGTTGGTAAGAAGTCATTCTCCTGATGTTCTTTTTCTTCAGGAGACCAAGTTATCTGTTGAGTGCATGATGGGTTTAGTGCCTAAGTTGTGGAAGAATGGTCAATGCCAGTGTATTGGGGCTCAGGGATTCTCGGGGGGTGTGGCTTGTTGCTGGAACCCTCGGAAGATTCAACCTTTGTGGTGGTTATCCTTCAAGTCCTCTTTATCCATGGTTGCCTCGTGCCCTGAGTCGGGAGAGTTTGTTCTTTTCTCCAATGTTTATGCACCTATTGAGTTCCAGGGTAAACTTCTTTTATGGACACATATTTGTTTTGTTCGTAGCCTATTTCCCTATCATCCTTGGATCATTGCAGGGGACTTTAATGCTATTACTGAATTAGCTGAGAAACGGGGTGGTACTGCAAGACTAGAGCCTTCTGCATTGTTGTTTCAAGACAATATATCTGCTCTCAATCTTGTTGATATCAAACCTAGCAATGGTCAATTTACTTGGAACAACAGAAGGGTTGGTGATAGTTGCATTGCTGAACGACTGGATTGTTTCATGGTCTCCTGCTTTTGGGTTGGGGGAATGTGGTCTTCTAGTTCTGAGATATTAGACTGGAGAGGTTTGGATCACTGGCCTATAAAGCTAGTTATCTCTTCTGCTCGGATGCCTCGAACGCCAACCTTCAAATTCCAGCTAATGTGGCTGTGGGACCCTGACCTTTATGGATGTGTTGCTGAATGGTGGAGGTATGGTAGACCTGCTTATGGTACTGCAATGTATAATTTTGCTAAGCTCCTTCAATATGTTAAGTATCAGCTTAAACAATGGAACCGACATTGCTTTGGAAACATTTACCATGCGAAGCTTGCTGCACAAGCTAAGCTGAATGGTATTACTAGGTTGATTAGGGAGGATGGGGTGTCTGAGGATTTGTTGCGGGATGAGGCTAGGGCATTGAAAGCTCTAGAGGAGTGGGAGTTGAGGGAGGAAATCTACTGGAAACAAAAAGCTCAGATTGAGTGGCTTCAGGAGGGAGACAAGAATACTGCCTTCTTCTTCAATTTGGTGAAGGCCAGACGTCATGGTAATTCTATCTCGACTTTGGTGACTAACAAGGGAGAGGTTCTTTCTTCTACTTAGGATATCTCAAATGAAGCTGTGCAGTATTTTGCTTCTTTATTCAGGGAGGACTCGCAGGGGGACTCAGTTGAAGAGGCTCAGGTCCTCTCTTGTATTCCTTCTTTGGTCTCTTGGGAGATGAAGGAGCATCTTATGAGTGATATTTCGCTGGAGGAGCTGGAGAAGACTGTTTTCCAGATGAAGAAGGGTAAAGCTCCTGGTCCGGATGGCTTCCCGATTGAGTTCTTCCAGGAATTTTGGGAGATTATCAAGCTGGATTTATTGGCAGTTGTTTAAGAGTCTCAAAAGAATAAGCAAATGCTTCGGGCCCTAAATTCTACCTTCCTTGCTCTAATCCCCAAGGGTGATGGGGCTGATCGGTTAAGTCAATTTCGCCCCATTTCTCTTTGCAATGTTATTTATAAAATTATCTCTAAGTTGATTGTTGATAGGTTAAAAAAGTGGCTTTCGCTACTGATTTCTGAGGAACAGAGTGGTTTTGTGGTGGGCCGCCAGATTTTGGATGGGGTGGTTATTGCTACAGAGACTATTCATTCTATGGCCAACTCCAAAGATAAGGCTATGTTCATCAAGCTTGACATGGCCAAGGCTTATGACAGAGTTCGATGGTCCTTCCTCCAAAAAGTTTTGGGGGCCTTTGGTTTTGAGGAGGAGTGGATTCGCTGGGTTATGAGTTGTGTGAATTCAGTTTCTTTCTCTGTTTTGATTAATGGGGAGCACTCTGAACTCTTTGGTGCTTCTCAGGGTTTACGACAAGGCGACCCCCTCTCTCCTTACTTGTTTCTTCTTTTGGTGGAAGGTTTGGGACAGTTGATAAAAAGGAATGTGGAGGGGGGTTTCATTCAAGGATGGCAATGGGGAGGTGGCTTACCAGTGCAATCTCACTTACAGTTTGTGGATGACACTGCTTTGATGGGTATGGCTACTATTAGGGAGGCTTCAAACATGCGCAAGGTGTTGGATATTTATCTTGCTGCATCGGGCCAGTCAATTAATGAGGGCAAGTCTTCCATTTTTTTCTTCAATACTCTGAACTCCATTCAGAGGAGAATTGCTCATATTCTCAGATTTCAGATTGGGGATCTCCCGCTGACCTACCTTGGGATTCCTATTTCTGTTGGTAGGCAGTCTAGGGATTCTTGGCAGGCTATTCTAGAAAAATTTCGTGTCAAAGTCACTCATTGGACCCTTCGCTAGTTGTCTTTTGCGGGTCGGGTTCAATTGCTCAAATCTGTGGTTCAGGCTCTCCCTCTTTATAGGTGTATGATTCAGGTGGCACCGATGGGCTTTGTTAGGGATCTTGATTCCTTAGCAAGACAATTTTTATGGGCTGGTAGTTTATTATCTTCCAAGTGGAGCCTTGTTAGATGGGATGTTGTTTGTAGCCCTAAACAGTTTGGTGGTCTTGGGTTAAGGAAGTCTTTGTTGTCTGGTACGACTCTGACTGCTAAATTGTATTGGCGTTGGTGTGTGGAACAGGACCGGGTGTGGGCCAGAATTTTGACTCAAAAGTACTTTCCAGGGATTCCTCAATGTGATATCCCTCGTTATAGCTTGATAGCGAAGGGATCTGTGATTTGGAATACTCTCAAGAAAGGGGTTGCGCTCATTAAGGGTGGCTTATTCTAGATTTGCAAGAGTGGGTTAGAGGCACATTTTTGGCATGATGCTTGGGATGGTCATGCTCCCATTGTTTCTCAGTATCCTCATTTGCTTACATTGTGCCAGAGGTTCTGTGAAGCAGGATGGTCGAGGGTGTGCAACTTTAAGTCTCTTTCCTTTCAAGGGCAGTTGGTAGAGGCAAGATGGAAGAATCCAGAGGAATGGCCTATTGTTGGTATGGAGGAGGGGTGCACTGAGCTTCATTACATTCTTTCTTGTCAAAGTTGTAGCTCCCTCATGGATCAGGATGTGTTGGCTTGGTCTCCTAACCCCAAGGGTGCTTACACTGTTTCTTCTGGGTATCAGGAGTTGCTTTCCCAGCAGATTGTGGGGGTGGAGGTTCATTGGTGGAAGAAAGTTTGGAATAAGTTTTCTTGGCCAAAGTGTAATTGCTTTATTTGGACTTTGGCTTGGAATAGGTGTTTGACTTGGGATAATATCTGAAAGAGAGGTTTTTCAAGCCCATCTAGGTGTGTTCTTTACGGGTGTGGGGAGAACTCTCCTCACTTTTTCTTTTGTTGTTCCTTCACCTTACAGCTCTGGCATTTCTGGTGGGGTGTTTGGAAAAGCCCATGCATTCATGCCTCCTCCTTGGTTGAGTTTTGGATTAGTCTGGGGAGGCCCCCCTCCTTAGCCTCTTTCTTGCAGGATGTTTGGTATGTTGGTCCCATCTTTCTACTTTGGCAAGTTTGGTTGGAAAGGAATCGAAGAATCTTTCAAGGTGAAAATTTGGGGATTCAACAAGTTTGGTTTAGAATTGTGGGAATGATCCAGGAGACAGTCGAAGCTAAAGGTGAGATTATGTTGCCGTTAGAGAAAGGAGATGCTGAGATGGTTGATCGGCTGGGTATTCAAGGGCTATCTTCAGCTTCTGCTTGCGTCAGGAGAGGTAGGCGTGTGAAGCAAAAAGTTCAAAGGGTGGGGAGTTGGTTGCCCCCTCCTATTGGTTTTTTGAAAATTAATACGGATGGCTCATCTAGGGGAAATCCTGGACCTGCTGGGATTGGCGGGGTTGGTAGGGATTCTTCTGGATCATTGGTTTTTATTTTTTCTGCTAATGAAGGGATATAGACTGTCAATAGGATGGAAGGCTTGGCTATTCTCTATGCCTTGAAACGGGCATATGCTTTAGGGTGGTGTAAGGTTATTTGTGAGTCAGATTCTTAGGTCTTGGTCAATTTACTTCATGGAAAGAAGATTTCTGATGTTAGCTAGCAGTTGGCTATGTTGGTGCAACAGATATTGCAGGTTAGCTCTTTGATGGAGTCGGTATCTTATGTCCATATTCCAAGGGAATGGAATAGGGCAGCTGATTGTCTAGCCAAATGGGCATCGGAGAATATAGATGGTTGGAAGATTGATGGGTGGGAGCAGATTTCCCGTGAGTTATGTCAGGATTTGGAGAGGATTCTTGCAAAGGATGGGAGTGTTATTGGGGAAGAGTGATTTTGTTCCTGGCTTTTCTTGTGGTTTATGTTGGTTCCTGGGGCTTTGGCCCTTTGTTTGATATGTAATGCTGCAGTTTTTCTGTCAAAGTTTTACCCTTTTATTAAAAAGAATAAATATTTATTCTAAATAACTAAGCATTATCTTTTATTTGAAATAAATACAATCTCAAATTAAATTATAATTAATCATTTTGTTTCATCATACTTTTATTCTCCTACGAACTAATTGAGTAATATAATCGTTCATTAAATTAAATACTAATGCATCAAATAGTATTATTGAATTATAAATTACTCATTGAAAATAGGGGTCATGACACTATTGGAAGTCCAGATTGATGTATAAAACTCATTTTTTTGATGTTAATGGGACTTTTGGATGCAAACATCTCTTTTGTTACGAGTTATGCAATTATCCATTTGTGTACAATACTTGCAGGTTCTGCTTACCTAGTATTGTAATTTGAATTCCTTGTTGAATTCAGTCTTTAGTATCAAAGTGACTATGCTCCTTTATGTCACATTGCACACAGTCTAGTTATCAAAGGTGGGGATTGGAGACACATAATCCATATGTCTACCTCCCTTTGAGACACAACCAACCAAAGATGTCAAATCCAGAAACATCAAACCCTATCAAAACCATGGTGGAAGAAGCCCTAAACAAATAGAGGGAAGAATTGTTGACCCAAATCTCTTGAATCCTTCAAGATACCCAACAATCAAATGTAGACCATAAACTATTCAACAACCACACTCCATTCAAAGTGCAGGTGAATTTTGATATTCCAAATCTCAAAGGAAAAATTGATGTGGACGTTGTGGATGACTGGTTAACCAAATTGGATAGATACTTCTCTATGAATAATTTTTCCAGTGTTGAGAAGATAAAATTTTCTCTCCTCAAAGCTAGAGCTCATGTGAAGCTAGTGTGGGAAAGTAAACTTACCTCGAGAAGGAACGACTCTGTAATAGAGGAAGAACCTACATGGGGGGATTTTATGGAATTCATCACAAAAGAGTATTATCCTGAAGATACATATGAGGAAAATATATGGAGTGGCAACTGCTTCAACAAAAGAAAGACTAAACAGTGTAGGATTACACCAATAAGTTTCATGCTTTATCAACAAAGCTTGACATCTAAGATTCAGAGAAGCATCGAGTGTTGAAATACCGAAGTGGGTTGCATAGCTACATTCAAACATAGATGTCGTTTCTAAACATTGAAACAATGGGTGCTGCTTATAAATATGTCATGAAAATCGACGAGAAATTTAAACAAAAGGGAAAGAAAGATTACTTTGCAAGTACTAAATCCAAGGGTGAAAGTAGCAACAAAACCCCAAGGAAACAAGCTACCACCAGCAAGTCCTCTTCTCAATCACCATCATGGAACATAGGAGTGAAAAAAAGAAAAGAAAAAGGATTCAAGTATGCGATGTGATATTCATAAAAGTTCTCCGCATAATATGAAGGATTGTGGGGCTACCAAAACTTTGATGACAGAAACATATGAAATAGAGCAAAAGGTTGGCATGTTTCCCATAAACCCCTTTGAATAGCAAAGTGGGGAAAAATTGTTGAAGTAGATCCATATTCCATTGTTGCTACTACAAAAATCATACATTAGGAAGAGGATCGTCTATTTCATTCACAAATGTGGATGAATGGCAAGGCTCTACAATTCATAGTAGATAGTGGAAGTCAAAAGAATTTAATCTCTATTAAATTCATAAAGAGATTAAATCTAAAGACTAAACCTCACTCGTTGTTACACCCCAATTGTGTAATTACTATTTACTATTACTATGTAGGGTAAAATGTGAGTGTAATGTGAATTTTGAAGATGAATAAATTGTGCTTTCACTTTGTTATCAAAAGAATTATGCATAAATGCTATCCCATTTAAATGATATGTGAAGAAATGCATGTATGTGAAGTAGAAGGTTATTGAATTAATAATCTAACTATGAGATGTATTACATGTGTAATGCATATTTTGTTGAATAGTTGACTACCTTGGGCATATTTTGAGAATGTGGATGCAGGTATATGTTCATTCTTCTAGGCAGAGGGGAAGTATCACTTAGAAGATGATCTTGGTCGAGTAACCAGTAACGTAACCTATCTAAGCTTATTCACACACTCACAATAGATTGGTTGAGTCTAGTCATTAAGTTGGGAAGTGATAAGTCATCCTTAGCATAGTGGTAAGGGTCTTGATACTATTGAATGCATGCTTGAAAGATGTTTATCTATTTGAGCTTGTGAATCTTTCCTCATGTTATTGTGCTTGTTTGTGTGGTTGAATGAGTATTGAGATATATGCATATGTCAGCATACACATACAATGGATATAATGGGATGTCCATACGAGTATGACGACATATGTACAAAGATGCATATATGTATATAAATGATTGATATGACACTATAGTCACGTAGGTCATGATCATTCGAATATTGAATGGATCATTTGACTATCATGTTGCTATATATATATATATATATATATATATACAATACACACATAAGCGTAAATGCTTAATAGAGGAGTGTGAATATATATATATATATATATATATATAT